>CAHIKZ030005555.1:7065000-7247500 GCA_903632075.3 Acanthosepion pharaonis
ACAGACACACACACACGCACACACACACGCACACACACAACCTGGGTTTTATAATAAGTATGATGTATATGGTTGACAAGTCGAATGCACACACGTACATTGAAAAACATTATTTATGTGAAAACTTCGTCAGTAAGAAAATATTTTGAATATAAAAGTAACCTCTAAAAATTACAAGTCAAAAATATGTGCCTTCGTCTATGCGCCGTGTCTCTTCAGGACATTGACGATCATGGCTCACCTTAATTTCCTTTCCTTTGTAGCTGTTAATAAATGTTGTTGTTTTTTTACTATCTCTCCTAAACCTTCTTCCACGGTCTATTTACTTAAGTTCGCTAGGGTAGGCCATGCGTTGTTTTCAGCTGCTCTTCTTGACTCCAATCTGCCTAGTGAGTATCAAATTTTCCAAACCGATTTTCCTCATGATGCTCCTTAGCAATTTCAACTTTCACTTTCTGATGTTAAGTATAAGTGTCTTGTGGGGTCTGCATCCATACTCACCAATTTGTAATTTGCATGTTAGACTGTTTCTTTTGCTGACAACCATGCATTCTGTCTTCTTGCAACTGATGTTTAGTCCTTTCTTTCTCGCTTTCCTTCACTACCTTCTGTAGGAGTTCTTATCATCTGCATATCTTATTGAAAGAAGAAAAGAAATTAAATGTTCACTAACATTGTGGGGTCTGTATCCACACTCATCAATTTGTAATTTGCTTGTTGGGCTGTTTCTTTTGCTGACAACCATGCATTCTATCTTCTTGCAATTGATGTTTAGACCTTTCTTCTCGCTTTTCTTCTCTACCTTCTGTAGAAGGGTGGATTTTTTGTGTTGAGTGAAGAAACTTCTAGAGTGAACGGGTCTCGAATCGGATTAGCTAAGTGTTGGATAGACAGTGAAGTGTTTGCCTTTCCAAACTTCCACTTCGACCTTGTGCCACATAAGAATATATATTGTTCAATAAATTCTTTTTCGACAGATAGCACAAAGGAACACGAATACTTTTCCGAGGGGGAAAAAACTTGGCTTTCTTTTTCGTCTCCACAATAAAATGAGGAATCAAAGTAACCTCGAAATTTTTTTTTTTTTTACATTCTGGTGGATGTTATTAGTTTTCTTTTGGTCGGTTCATTCGAAATTTTTTTCCAAAAATATGGCTACCTATTCCTTGTAACAGTTGCTACATTTGTCCTTTTCTTTGTTTCTAATTAAATGTTTCCATATCTCAGCTTAGCTTTTAAAATTCTTTCATTAATCAAATACGTATTCGGACCTCGGTGTCACCTTTTCCAACTTCTGTTAAAACATTTTCATGATATTTAAACTTCTTTGTTTTTTGAGTATATATGTGAGGTTTATTTAATGCATATATACATGGACGGTGAGAACAAGGTACGTAACTTTTATGTTATTAGGGCGTTTGTCATATGTTTATTCGTTCTAAACATACTGGAACAACATGTCTTTCAGTTTAGAAACAATTCATATATCTTTCGCGCCAGTGGAATAAAAAAGATGGCTGTTTGCTCTAAATTTAAGTTTAAACCTGTAGTTTTCTATAAGTTAAGAAAGCAGGGGCAAATGAATTCGTACTACATAGGATCGAACAAACAGCGAGAAAATAAAACTTATCATCCAAATTTTGATGAATAGATCGTGTAGCGGAATTGGACTAAAAATAGGACAAGAGCGGCTTCGTTAAAGACACTGAAGCAAGGAATGATATCAGAAAGCGTGCTACAAATGTAAATTGATGTATACGTATATTTGATAGATTACTAGCAGGCTTCATCCGATCTCTATCGCTTTGCAAAGTAAGATATACTCATTACTTGAAATTTTGAAACAAAAATTTAAATGAACATTTCATTCAAAAATTGGCTTGTTATAGTTAAGGAAAGTTTTACAGATAGATGCTCGGAATTAATTTCAACTCGAAATTAATTTCAACTCGGAACGAATTTCAACTCGATTTAAAATCAAAGTTATCAATTTCCATGAATTCCTAAACAAAATGCAATGAGTTGGTGTTAATATTTTTCATTTAGCATTAAAAATCCTTAGTAGATAATTCAGAATGCATCTTTTCTGCAATTTTCATTCTTTTTTCTTGCAAATGAATAAAAAGGTACTTTTTTATTTACTTTTATTCATTTAAATCCGATCCAATAAAAATGCAATGTTCTTTGTAGCAAGAACAGTAGATTGCTTAGCTGTTTTTTTTTTGTAAAAAATCTCGTTCAAAAGAAGCCGTTATTAATCAAAATTAATAAATTAAGTTTTAATTTCGTTTGAAAACTTGACAGATTTATTGAAATTTAAATCTGTGCTGGGGATTTCACAGATTTCACGTTCGTAAATAGAGAACTCAGTTAAAATTACAATGTAAAGAAATAAAAATAAACAGTTTCAAAGGTGAAATTAGTTCCGAGTTGAAATTAGTTCCAAGTTGAAATTAATTCTGTACTCACCTAAAACTTGTCTGAGTGGAACTGTGCACTTATAATTGGAACACGTAAGATAGTTTGGACGCGTCATGGCGTGTCATAACCATAAAACTTTGAAGTGGTGGAACGGTACCCACCAGGACATTTGCCATGGAAATAGCGATAGAGTAGGGAAAGGCTTGCAACGTGGCGAATGTCATCCTCTCCATGCCCACGCAAAAGAACTCGAGTTTAGAAAGTAAAGATTGAGCAGCTCCAGTCCAGAAAAGCTGGCAATACAGCATTTTTAGTCTAACCTAGCCCAGAAAGAGTCAGGCGCTTTCTGAACTGATAGAATTCTAGCCGAGAGAAAAGATTTGATAATTGTATAGACTCTTGCCAGAAAGGTATATGATCAAGAAACAAACTATTATTGATTAATGCGAACAAAACGTTGAAAATTGCAGAAGTTATTGATTAATGGAAACACAATATTGAAAATTGCAGAAGTTATTGATTAATGGGAACACAATGTTGAAAATTGCAGAAGTTATTGATTAATGCGAACACAACGTTGAAAATTGCAGAAGTTATTGATTAATGGAAACACAATATTGAAAATTGCAGAAGTTATTGATTAATGGGAACACAATGTTGAAAATTGCAGAAGTTATTGATTAATGGAAACACAATATTGAAAATTGCAAGTTATTGATTAATGCGAACACAACGTTGAAAATTGCAGAAGTTATTGATTAATGGAAACACAATATTGAAAATTGCAGAAGTTATTGATTAATGGGAACACAATGTTGAAAATTGCAGAAGTTATTGATTAATGGAAACACAATATTGAAAATTGCAGAAGTTATTGATTAATGGGAACACAATGTTGAAAAATTGCAGAAGTTATTGATTAATGCGACACAACGTTGAAAATTGCAGAAGTTATTGATTAATGGAAACACAATATTGAAAATTGCAGAAGTTATTGATTAATGGGAACACAATGTTGAAAATTGCAGAAGTTATTGATTAATGGAAACACAATATTGAAAATTGCAGAAGTTATTGATTAATGCGAACACAACGTTGAAAATTGCAGAAGTTATTGATTAATGGAAACACAATATTGAAAATTGCAGAAGTTATTGATTAATGGGAACACAATGTTGAAAATTGCAGAAGTTATTGATTAATGGGAACACAATGTTGAAAATTGCAGAAGTTATTGATTAATGCGAACACAACGTTGAAAATTGCAGAAGTTATTGATTAATGGAAACACAATATTGAAAATTGCAGAAGTTATTGATTAATGGGAACACAATGTTGAAAATTGCAGAAGTTATTGATTAATGGAAACACAATATTGAAAATTGCAGAAGTTATTGATTAATGGGAACACAATGTTGAAAATTGCAGAAGTTATTGATTAATGCGAACACAACGTTGAAAATTGCAGAAGTTATTGATTAATGGAAACACAATATTGAAAATTGCAGAAGTTATTGATTAATGGGAACACAATGTTGAAAATTGCAGAAGTTATTGATTAATGGAAACACAATATTGAAAATTGCAGAAGTTATTGATTAATGCTAACACAACGTTGAAAATTGCAGAAGTTATTGATTAATGGAAACACAATATTGAAAATTGCAGAAGTTATTGATTAATGGGAACACAATGTTGAAAATTGCAGAAGTTATTGATTAATGGAAACACAATATTGAAAATTGCAGAAGTTATTGATTAATGCGAAACACAACGTTGAAAATTGCAGAAGTTATTGATTAATGGAAACACAATATTTGAAAATTGCAGAAGTTATTGATTAATGGGAACACAATGTTGAAAATTGCAGAAGTTATTGATTAATGGAAACACAATATTGAAAATTGCAGAAGTTATTGATTAATGGAACACAATGTTGAAAATTGCAGAAGTTATTGATTAATGCGAACACAACGTTGAAAATTGCAGAAGTTATTGATTAATGGAAACACAATATTGAAAAAATTGCAGAAGTTATTGATTAATGGGAACACAATGTTGAAAATTGCAGAAGTTATTGATTAATGGAAACACAATATTGAAAATTGCAGAAGTTATTGATTAATGCTAACACAACGTTGAAAATTGCAGAAGTTATTGATTAATGGAAACACAATATTGAAAATTGCAGAAGTTATTGATTAATGGGAACACAATGTTGAAAATTGCAGAAGTTATTGATTAATGGAAACACAATATTGAAAATTGCAGAAGTTATTGATTAATGCGAACACAACGTTGAAAATTGCAGAAGTTATTGATTAATGGAAACACAATATTGAAAATTGCAGAAGTTATTGATTAATGGGAACACAATGTTGAAAATTGCAGAAGTTATTGATTAATGGAAACACAATATTGAAAATTGCAGAAGTTATTGATTAATGGGAACACAATGTTGAAAATTGCAGAAGTTATTGATTAATGGAAACACAATATTGAAAATTGCAGAAGTTATTGATTAACGGGAATACAACGTTGAAAATTGCAGAAGTTATTGATTAATGGAAACACAATATTGAAAATTGCAGAAGTTATTGATTAATGGGAACACAATGTTGAAAATTGCAGAAGTTATTGATTAATGGAAACACAATATTGAAAATTGCAGAAGTTATTGATTAATGGGAACACAATGTTGAAAATTGCAGAAGTTATTGATTAATGCGAACACAACGTTGAAAATTGCAGAAGTTATTGATTAATGGAAACACAATATTGAAAATTGCAGAAGTTATTGATTAATGGGAACACAATGTTGAAAATTGCAGAAGTTATTGATTAATGGAAACACAATATTGAAAATTGCAGAAGTTATTGATTAATGCGAACACAACGTTGAAAATTGCAGAAGTTATTGATTAATGGAAACACAATATTGAAAATTGCAGAAGTTATTGATTAATGGGGAACAATGTTGAAAATTGCAGAAGTTATTGATTAATGAAACACAATATTGAAAATTGCAGAAGTTATTGATTAATGGAAACACAATGTTGAAAATTGCAGAAGTTATTGATTAATGGGAACACAACGTTGAAAATTGCAGAAGTTATTGATTAATGGAAACACAATATTGAAAATTGCAGAAGTTATTGATTAATGGGAACACAATGTTGAAAATTGCAGAAGTTATTGATTAATGGAAACACAACGTTGAAAATTGCAGAAGTTATTGATTAATGGAAACACAATATTGAAAAATTGCAGAAGTTATTGATTAATGGAAACACAATGTTGAAAATTGCAGAAGTTATTGATTAATGGAAACACAATATTGAAAAATTGCAGAAGTTATTGATTAATGGAAACACAATATTGAAAATTGCAGAAGTTATTGATTAATGAAACACAACGTTGAAAATTGCAGAAGTTATTGATTAATGGAAAACAATGTTGAAAATTGCAGAAGTTATTGATTAATGGAAACACAATATTGAAAATTGCAGAAGTTATTGATTAATGCGAACACAATATTGAAAATTGCAGAAGTTATTGATTAATGGGAACACAATGTTGAAAATTGCAGAAGTTATTGATGAATGGCAACACAATGTTGAAAATTGCAGAAGTTATTGATTAAAGGGAATACAACGTTGAAAATTGCAGATGTTATTGATTAATGGCAACACAATGTTGAAAATTGCAGAAGTTATTGATTAATGGGAACACAACTTTGAAAGTTGCAGAAGTTATTGATTAATGGAAAATACAACGTTGAAAATTGCAGATGTTATTGATTAATGGAAACACAATGTTGAAAATTGCAGAAGTTATTGATTAATGGAAACACAATATTGAAAATTGCAGAAGTTATTGATTAAAGGGAACACAACGTTGAAAATTGCAGAAGTTATTGATTAATGGAAACACAACGATTTGAAAATTGCAGAAGTTATTGATTAATGGAACACAATATTGAAAATTGCAGAAGTTATTGATTAATGGAAACACAATATTGAAATTGCAGAAGTTATTGATTAATGCGAACACAACGTTGAAAATTGCAGAAGTTATTGATTAATGGAAACACAATATTGAAAATTGCAGAAGTTATTGATTACCGGAACACAATATTGAAAATTGCAGAAGTTATTGATTAATGGAAACACAATATTGAAAATTGCAGAAGTTATTGATTAATGGGAATACAACGTTGAAAATTGCAGATGTTATTGATTAATGGAAATAATATTAAAAATTGCAGAAGTTTTTGATTAATGGGAACACAACGTTGAAAATTGCAGAAGTTATTGATGAATGGTTATTGATTAAAACACAACGTTGAAAATTGCAGAAGTTATTGATTAATGGGAACACAATGTTGAAAATTGCAGAAGTTATTGATTAATGGAAACACAATGTTGAAAATTGCAGAAGTTATTGATTAATGGGAACACAACGTTGAAAATTGCAGAAGTTATTGATTAATGGGAACACAACGTTGAAAATTGCAGATGTTATTGATTAATGGAAAACAATGTTGAAAATTGCAGAAGTTTTTGATTAATGGGAACACAACGTTGAAAATTGCAGAAGTTATTGATTGAATGGAAACACAATATGTTGAAAATTGCAGAAGTTATTGATTAATGGGAACACAACGTTGAAAATTGCAGAAGTTATTGATTAATGGAAACACAATATTGAAAATTGCAGAAGTTATTGATTAATGGGAACACAATGTTGAAAATTGCAGAAGTTATTGATTAATGGGAAACACAATGTTGAAAATTGCAGAAGTTATTGATTAATGGGAACACAATGTTGAAAATTGCAGAAGTTATTGATTAATGGGAACACAATGTTGAAAAATTGCAGAAGTTATTGATTAATGGCAACACAATATTGAAAATTGCAGAAGTTATTGATTAATGCGAACACAACGTTGAAAATTGCAGAAGTTATTGATTAATGGAAACACAATATTGAAAATTGCAGAAGTTATTGATTAATGCAAACACAATATTGAAAATTGCAGAAGTTATTGATTAATGCGAACACAACGTTGAAAATTGCAGAAGTTATTGATTAATGGGAATACAATGTTGAAAATTGAAAAATTTGAAACACAATATTGAAAATGTTATTGATTAATGGGAACACAATGTTGAAAATTGCAGAAGGCTGATTAATGGCAACACAATGTTGAAAATTGCAGAAGTTATTGATTAATGGGAACACAACGTTGAAAATTGCAGAAGTTATTGATTAATGGCAACACAATTTGAAAATTGCAGAAGTTATTGATTAATGGGAACACAATATTGAAAATTGCAGAAGTTATTGATTAATGGGAACACAATATTGAAAATTGCAGAAGTTATTGATTAATGTGAACACAATGTTGAAAATTGCAGAAGTTTTTTGATTAACGGGAACACAACGTTGAAAATTGCAGAAGTTATTGATGAATGGCGAACACAACGTTGAAAATTGCAGAAGTTATTGATTAATGGGAATACAACGTTGAAAATTGCAGAAGTTATTGATTAATGGCAACACAATGTTGAAAATTGCAGATGTTATTGATTAATGGGAACACAACGTTGAAAATTGCAGAAGTTATTGATTAATGGCAACACAATGTTGAAAATTGCAGAAGTTATTGATTAATGGCAACACAACGTTGAAAATTGCAGAAGTTATTGATTAATGGGAACACAACTTTGAAAATTGCAAGTTTTGATTAAAGGGAATACAACGTTGAAAAGTTGCAGAAGTTATTGATTAAGTTGGGAACACAATATTGAAAATTGCAGAAGTTATTGATTAATGCGAACACAACGTTGAAAATTGCAGAAGTTATTGATTAATGGCAACACAACTTTGAAAGTTGCAGAAGTTATTGATTAATGGGAACACAATATTGAAAATTGCAGAAGTTATTGATTAATGCGAACACAAAGTTGAAAATTGCAGAAGTTATTGATTAACGGGAATACAACGTTGAAAATTGCAGATGTTATTGATTAATGTGAAATAATGTTAAAAATTGCAGAAGTTTTGATTAATGGAACACAACACAACGTTGAAAATTGCAGAAGTTATTGATGAATGGGAACACAACGTTGAAAATTGCAGAAGTTATTGATTAATGGGAAACACAACGTTGAAAATTGCAGTTATTGATTAATGGGAACACAATGTTGAAAATTGCAGAAGTTATTGATTAATGGGAACACAACGTTGAAAATTGCAGAATGTTGATTAAAGGGAATACAACGTTGAAAATTGCAGATGTTATTGATTAATGTGAAATAATGTTAAAAATTGCAGAAGTTTTTGATTAATGGGAACACAACGTTGAAAATTGCAGAAGTTATTGATTAAAGGCAATACAACGTTGAAAATTGCAGATTTTATTGATTAATGGGAACACAATGTTGAAAATTGCAGAAGTTATTGATTAATGGCAACACAATGTTGAAAATTGCAGAAGTTTTTGATTAATGGGAACACAATGTTGAAAATTGCAGAAGTTATTGATTAATGGCAACACAATGTTGAAAATTGCAGAAGTTATTGATTTATGGGAACACAACGTTGAAAATTGCAGAAGTTATTGATTAAAGGGAATACAACGTTGAAAATTGCAGATGTTATTGATTAATGTGAAATAATGTTAAAAATTGCAGAATTTTTTTTGATTAATGGGAACACAACGTTGAAAATTGCAGAAGTTATTGATTAATGGGAACACAACGTTGAAAAAATTGCAGAAGTTATTGATTAATGGGAACACAACGTTGAAAATTGCAAGTTATTGATTAATGGGAACACAACGTTGAAAATTGCAGAAGTTATTGATTAATGGCAACACAATGTTGAAAATTGCAGAAGTTATTGATTAATGGGAACACAACGTTGAAAATTGCAGAAGTTATTGATTAATGGCAACACAACTTTGAAAGTTGCAGAAGTTATTGATTAATGGAACACAATATTGAAAATTGCAGAAGTTATTGATTAATGCGAACACAACGTTGAAAATTGCAGAAGTTATTGATTAATGGCAACACAACTTTGAAAGTTGCAGAAGTTATTGATTAATGGGAACACAATATTGAAAATTGCAGAAGTTATTGATTAATGCGAACACAACGTTGAAAATTGCAGAAGTTATTGATTAATGGCAACACAACTTTGAAAGTTGCAGAAGTTATTGATTAATGGGAACACAATATTGAAAATTGCAGAAGTTATTGATTAATGCGAACACAACGTTGAAAATTGCAGAAGTTATTGATTAACGGGAATACAACGTTGAAAATTGCAGATGTTATTGATTAATGGGAACACAATGTTGAAAATTGCAGAAGTTATTGATTAATGGCAACACAATGTTGAAAATTGCAGAAGTTATTGATTAATGGGAACACAACGTTGAAAATTGCAGAAGTTATTGATTAATGGCAACACAACTTTGAAAGTTGCAGAAGTTATTGATTAATGGGAACACAATATTGAAAATTGCAGAAGTTATTGATTAATGCGAACACAACGTTGATTAAATGGCAAAAATTGCAGAAGTTATTGATTAATGGCAACACAACTTTGAAAGTTGCAGAAGTTATTGATTAATGGGAACACAATATTGAAAATTGCAGAAGTTATTGATTAATGCGAACACAACGTTGAAAATTGCAGAAGTTATTGATTAACGGGAATACAACGTTGAAAATTGCAGATGTTATTGATTAATGGCAACACAATGTTGAAAATTGCAGATGTTATTGATTAATGGGAACACAACGTTGAAAATTGCAGAAGTTATTGATTAATGGCAACACAATGTTGAAAATTGCAGAAGTTATTGATTAATGGGAACACAACGTTGAAAATTGCAGAAGTTATTGATTAATGGCAACACAACTTTGAAAGTTGCAGAAGTTATTGATTAATGGGAACACAATATTGAAAATTGCAGAAGTTATTGATTAATGCGAACACAACGTTGAAAATTGCAGAAGTTATTGATTAATGGCAACACAACTTTGAAAGTTGCAGAAGTTATTGATTAATGGGAACACAATATTGAAAATTGCAGAAGTTATTGATTAATGCGAACACAACGTTGAAAATTGCAGAAGTTATTGATTAATGGGAATACAACGTTGAAAATTGCAGATGTTATTGATTAATAGAACACAATGTTGAAAATTGCAGAAGTTATTGATTAATGGCAACACAATGTTGAAAATTGCAGAAGTTATTGATTAATGGGAACACAACGTTGAAAATTGCAGAAGTTATTGATTAATGGCAACACAACTTTGAAAGTTGCAGAAGTTATTGATTAATGGGAAACAATATTGAAAATTGCAAAGTTATTGATTAATGCGAACACAACGTTGAAAAATTGCAGAAGTTATTGATTAATGCGAACACAACGTTGAAAATTGCAGAAGTTATTGATTAATGGGAACACAATATTGAAAATTGCAGAAGTTATTGATTAATGCGAACACAACGTTGAAAATTGCAGAAGTTATTGATTAACGGGAATACAACGTTGAAAATTGCAGATGTTATTGATTAATGGGAACACAATGTTGAAAATTGCAGAAGTTATTGATTAATGGCAACACAATGTTGAAAATTGCAGAAGTTATTGATTTATGGGAACACAACGTTGAAAATAGCAGAAGTTATTGATTAAAGGGAATACAACGTTGAAAATTGCAGATGTTATTGATTAATGTGAAATAATGTTAAAAATTGCAGAGTTTTTTTTGATTAATGGGAACACAACGTTGAAAATTGCAGAAGTTATTGATGAATGGCAACACAACGTTGAAAATTACAGAAGTTATTGATTAATGGGAACACAACGTTGAAAATTGCAGAAGTTATTGATTAATGGCAACACAACTTTGAAAGTTGAAGTTATTGATTAATGGGAACACAATATTGAAAATTGCAGAAGTTATTGATTAATGCGAACACAACGTTGAAAATTGCAGAAGTTATTGATTAACGGGAATACAACGTTGAAAATTGCAGATGTTATTGATTAATGGGAACACAATGTTGAAAATTGCAGAAGTTATTGATTAATGGCAACACAATGTTGAAAATTGCAGAAGTTATTGATTTATGGGAACACAACGTTGAAAATTGCAGAAGTTATTGATTAAAGGGAATACAACGTTGAAAATTGCAGATGTTATTGATTAATGTGAAATAATGTTAAAAATTGCAGAAGTTTTTTGATTAATGGGAACACAACGTTGAAAATTGCAAAATTGAAGTTTATTGATTAATGGGAACACAACGTTGAAAATTGCAGAAGTTATTGATTAATGGCAACACAACGTTGAAAATTGCAGAAGTTATTGATTAATGGCAACACAACTTTGAAAGTTGCAGAAGTTATTGATGAATGGCAACACAACGTTGAAAATTGCAGAAGTTATTGATTAATGGGAACACAACGTTGAAAATTGCAGAAGTTATTGATGAATGGCAACACAACGTTGAAAATTGCAGAAGTTATTGATTAATGGGAACACAACGTTGAAAATTGCAGAAGTTATTGATTAATGGCAACACAACTTTGAAAGTTGCAGAAGTTATTGATTAATGGGAACACAATATTGAAAATTGCAGAAGTTATTGATTAATGCGAACACAACGTTGAAAATTGCAGAAGTTATTGATTAACGGGAATACAACGTTGAAAATTGCAGATGTTATTGATTAATGGGAACACAATGTTGAAAATTGCAGAAGTTATTGATTAATGGCAACACAATGTTGAAAATTGCAGAAGTTATTGATTTATGGGAACACAACGTTGAAAATTGCAGAAGTTATTGATTAAAGGGAATACAACGTTGAAAATTGCAGATGTTATTGATTAATGTGAAATAATGTTAAAAATTGCAGAAGTTTTTTGATTAATGGGAACACAACGTTGAAAATTGCAGAAGTTATTGATGAATGGCAACACAACGTTGAAAATTGCAGAAGTTATTGATTAATGGGAACACAACGTTGAAAATTGCAGAAGTTATTGATTAATGGCAACACAACGTTGAAAATTGCAGAAGTTATTGATTAATGGCAACACAACTTTGAAAGTTGCAGAAGTTATTGATTAATGGGAACACAATATTGAAAATTGCAGAAGTTATTGATTAATGCGAACACAACGTTGAAAATTGCAGAAGTTATTGATTAATGGCAACACAATGTTGAAAATTGCAGAAGTTATTGATTAATGGGAACACAATGTTGAAAATTGCAGAAGTTATTGATTAATGGCAACACAATGTTGAAAATTGCAGAAGTTATTGATTTATGGGAACACAACGTTGAAAATTGCAGAAGTTATTGATTAAAGGGAATACAACGTTGAAAATTGCAGATGTTATTGATTAATGTGAAATAATGTTAAAAATTGCAGAAGTTTTTTGATTAATGGGAACACAACGTTGAAAATTGCAGAAGTTATTGATTAATGGCAACACAATGTTGAAAATTGCAGAAGTTATTGATTTATGGGAACACAACGTTGAAAATTGCAGAAGTTATTGATTAATGGGAATACAACGTTGAAAATTGCAGATGTTATTGATTAATGTAGGAAATAATGTTAAAAATTGCAGAAGTTTTTGATTAATGGCAACACAACGTTGAAAATTGCAGAAGTTATTGATTAATGGGAACACAACGTTGAAAAAAATTGCAGAAGTTATTGATTAATGCGAACACAATGTTGAAAAATTGCAGAAGTTATTGATTAATGGCAACACAACTTTGAAAATTGCAGAAGTTATTGATTAATGGGAACACAACGTTGAAAATTGCAGAAGTTATTGATTAATGGGAACACAACGTTGAAAATTGCAGAAGTTATTGATTAATGCGAACACAACGTTGAAAATTGCAGATGTTATTGATTAATGTGAAATAATGTTAAAAATTGCAGAAGTTTTTTGATTAATGGGAACACAACGTTGAAAATTGCAGAAGTTATTGATTAATGGGAACACAACGTTGAAAATTGCAGATGTTATTGATGAATGGCAACACAACGTTGAAAATTGCAGAAGTTATTGATTAATGGGAACACAACGTTGAAAATTGCAGAAGTTATTGATTAATGGCAACACAACGTTGAAAATTGCAGAAGTTATTGATTAATGGCAACACAACTTTGAAAGTTGCAGAAGTTATTGATTAATGGGAACACAATATTGAAAATTGCAGAAGTTATTGATTAATGCGAACACAACGTTGAAAATTGCAGAAGTTATTGATTAACGGGAATACAACGTTGAAAATTGCAGATGTTATTGATTAATGTGAAATAATGTTAAAAATTGCAGAAGTTATTGATTAATGGCAACACAACTTTGAAAGTTGCAGAAGTTATTGATTAATGGCAACACAATGTTGAAAATTGCAGAAGTTATTGATTAATGGGAACACAACGTTGAAAATTGCAGAAGTTATTGATTAATGGCAACACAACTTTGAAAGTTGCAGAAGTTATTGATTAATGGGAACACAATATTGAAAATTGCAGAAGTTATTGATTAATGCGAACACAACGTTGAAAATTGCAGAAGTTATTGATTAATGGCAACACAACGTTGAAAATTTTTAGATGTTATTGATTAATGGGAACACAATGTTAAAATTGCAGAAGTTATTGATTAATGGCAACACAACGTTGAAAATTGCAGAAGTTATTGATTAATGGCAACACAATGTTGAAAGTTGCAGAAGTTATTGATTAATGGGAACACAACGTTGAAAATTGCAGAAGTTATTGATTAATGGCAACACAACGTTGAAACACAATTTTGAAAATTGCAGAAGTTATTGATTAACGGGAATACAACGTTGAAAATTGCAGAAGTTATTGATTAATGCGAAACAACGTTAAAATTGCAGAAGTTATTGATTAATGGCAACACAACTTTGAAAGTTGCAGAAAGTTATTGATTAATGGCAACACAATGTTGAAAATTGCAGAAGTTATTGATTAATGGCAACACAACGTTGAAAATTGCAGAAGTTATTGATTAATGGCAACACAACTTTGAAAGTTGCAGAAGTTATTGATTAATGGGAACACAATATTGAAAATTGCAGAAGTTATTGATTAATGCGAACACAACGTTGAAAATTGCAGAAGTTATTGATTTGGAACACAACGTGAAAAATTGCAGATGTTATTGATTAATGGGAGAACAATGTTGAAAAATTGCAGAAGTTATTATTGATTAATGTGAACACAATGTTGAAAATTGCAGAAGTTATTGATTAATGGCAACACAACTTTGAAAATTGCAGAAGTTATTGATTAATGGCAACACAATGTTGAAAATTGCAGAAGTTATTGATTAATGGCAACACAACGTTGAAAATTGCAGAAGTTATTGATTAATGGCAACAAAACTTTGAAAATTGCAGAAGTTATTGATTAATGGGAACACAACGTTGAAAATTGCAGAAGTTATTGATTAATGAACACAACGTTGAAAATTGCAGAAGTTATTGATTAATGGCAACACAACTTTGAAAGTTGCAGAAGTTATTGATTAATGGGAAGTTATTGATTAATATTGAAAATTGCAGAAGTTATTGATTAATGCGAAAACACAACGATTTGAAAAATTGCAGAAGTTATTGATTAATGGCAACACAACTTTGAAAGTTGCAGAAGTTATTGATTAATGGAAACACAATATTGAAAATTGCAGAAGTTATTGATTAATGGGAACACAACGTTGAAAATTGCAGAAGTTATTGATTAATGGCAACACAACTTTGAAAGTTGCAGAAGTTATTGATTAATGGGAACACAATATTGAAAATTGCAGAAGTTATTGATTAATGCGAACACAACGTTGAAAATTGCAGAAGTTATTGATTAATACAACTTTAAAAACACAACTTTGAAAGTTGCAGAAGTTATTGATTAATGGGAACACAATATTGAAAATTGCAGAAGTTATTGATTAATGGGAACACAACGTTGAAAATTGCAGAAGTTATTGATTAATGGCAACACAACTTTGAAAGTTGCAGAAGTTATTGATTAATGGAACACAATATTGAAAATTGCAGAAGTTATTGATTAATGCGAACACAACGTTGAAAATTGCAGAAGTTATTGATTAATGGCAACACAACTTTGAAAGTTGCAGAAGTTATTGATTAATGGGAACACAATATTGAAAATTGCAGAAGTTATTGATTAATGGGAACACAACGTTGAAAATTGCAGAAGTTATTGATTAATGGCAACACAACTTTGAAAGTTGCAGAAGTTATTGATTAATGGGAACACAATATTGAAAATTGCAGAAGTTATTGATTAATGCGAACACAACGTTGAAAATTGCAGAAGTTATTGATTAATGGCAACACAACTTTGAAAGTTGCAGAAGTTATTGATTAATGGGAACACAATATTGAAAATTGCAGAAGTTATTGATTAATGGGAACACAATGTTGAAAATTGCAGAAGTTATTGATTAATGGCAACACAACTTTGAAAAGTTGCAGAAGTTATTGATTAATGGGAACACAATATTGAAAATTGCAGAAGTTATTGATTAATGGGAACACAATGTTGAAAATTGCAGAAGTTATTGATTAATGGCAACACAACTTTGAAAGTTGCAGAAGTTATTGATTAATGGGAACACAATATTGAAAATTGCAGAAGTTATTGATTAATGGGAACACAACGTTGAAAATTGCAGAAGTTATTGATTAATGGCAACACAACTTTGAAAGTTGCAGAAGTTATTGATTAATGGGAACACAATATTGAAAATTGCAGAAGTTATTGATTAATGCGAACACAACGTTGAAAATTGCAGAAGTTATTGATTAATGGCAACACAACTTTGAAAGTTGCAGAAGTTATTGATTAATGGGAACACAATATTGAAAATTGCAGAAGTTATTGATTAATGGGAACACAACGTTGAAAATTGCAGAAGTTATTGATTAATGGCAACACAACTTTGAAAGTTGCAGAAGTTATTGATTAATGGGAACACAATATTGAAAATTGCAGAAGTTATTGATTAATGGGAACACAACGTTGAAAAATTGCAGAAGTTATTGATTAATGGCAACACAACTTTGAAAGTTGCAGAAGTTATTGATTAATGGGAACCACAATATTGAAAATTGCAGAAGTTATTGATTAATGGGAACACAATGTTGAAAATTGCAGAAGTTATTGATTAATGGCAACACAACTTTGAAAGTTGCAGAAGTTATTGATTAATGGGAACACAATATTGAAAATTGCAGAAGTTATTGATTAATGGAACACAACGTTGAAAATTGCAAAGTTATTGATTAATGGCAGAACAACTTTGAAAGTTTGAGTTATTGATTAATGGGAACACAATATTGAAAATTGCAGAAGTTATTGATTAATGCGAACACAACGTTGAAAATTGCAGAAGTTATTGATTAATGGCAACACAACTTTGAAAGTTGCAGAAGTTATTGATTAATGGGAACACAATATTGAAAATTGCAGAAGTTATTGATTAATGGGAACACAACGTTGAAAATTGCAGAAGTTATTGATGAATGGCAACACAACGTTGAAAATTGCAGAAGTTATTGATTAATGGGAACACAACGTTGAAAATTGCAGAAGTTATTGATTAATGGCAACACAATGTTGAAAATTGCAGAAGTTATTGATTAATGGGAACACAACGTTGAAAATTGCAGAAGTTATTGATTAATGGCAAACAACTTTGAAAGTTGCAGAAGTTATTGATTAATGGGAACACAATGTTGAAAATTGCAGAAGTTATTGATTAATGCGAACACAACTTTGAAAGTTGCAGAAGTTATTGATTAATGGGAACACAATATTGAAAATTGCAGAAGTTATTGATTAATGGGAACACAATGTTGAAAATTGCAGAAGTTATTGATTAATGGGAACACAATGTTGAAAATTGCAGAAGTTATTGATTAATGGGAACACAACGTTGAAAATTGCAGAAGTTATTGATTAATGGGAACACAATGTTGAAAATTGCAGAAGTTATTGATGAATGGGAACACAATGTTGAAAATTGCAGAAGTTATTGATTAATGGGAACACAACGTTGAAAATTGCAGAAGTTATTGATTAATGGGAACACAATGTTGAAAATTGCAGAAGTTATTGATTAATGGGAACACAACGTTGAAAATTGCAGAAGTTATTGATTAATGGCAACACAATTTTGAAAGTTGCAGAAGTTATTGATTAATGGGAACACAATATTGAAAATTGCAGAAGTTATTGATGAATGGGAACACAATGTTGAAAATTGCAGAAGTTATTGATTAATGGGAATACAACGTTGAAAATTGCAGAAGTTATTGATTAATGGGAACACAATGTTGAAAATTGCAGAAGTTATTGATTAATGGGAAACACAACGTTGAAAATTGCAGAAGTTATTGATTAATGGGAACACAATGTTGAAAATTGCAGAAGTTATTGATTAATGGGAACACAATGTTGAAAATTGCAGAAGTTATTGATTAATGGGAACACAACGTTGAAAAATTGCAGAAGTTATTGATTAATGGGAACACAATGTTGAAAATTGCAGAAGTTATTGATGAATGGGAACACAATGTTGAAAATTGCAGAAGTTATTGATTAATGGGAACACAACGTTGAAAATTGCAGAAGTTATTGATTAATGGGAACACAATGTTGAAAATTGCAGAAGTTATTGATTAATGGGAACACAACGTTGAAAATTGCAGAAGTTATTGATTAATGGCAACACAACTTTGAAAGTTGCAGAAGTTATTGATTAATGGGAACACAATATTGAAAATTGCAGAAGTTATTGATGAATGGGAACACAATGTTGAAAATTGCAGAAGTTATTGATTAATGGGAATACAACGTTGAAAATTGCAGAAGTTATTGATTAATGGGAATACAACGTTGAAAATTGCAGAAGTTATTGATTAATTTCTAAATTGTTTCCTATATTAACATATGAAGAAATGTAACAATTATTATTGGACAAAAGTAGTAAAAAGACACTGATAAAAATTTTCACGTAATTTGTTAAATAGTTAAAATTGTGTTTGATCTTGACTTGAATAAATGGTAGCGCAATGGATAGCGGAATGAGAAACCGGGGAGCTGCGTTCGAATTCCATCCGAACTCTTTGCATTCACTTATCTGTAATTACTCTTGGGAAAAGCATGAATCCATCTTGTAATATCTGGAAGCCGAGTTAGGGTAAATAGCAGACTGGACTAATTTGCCTTGGAAGCAACCAATCTAAGAGAAGGAAAATTCTAAATTAATATTCAGCCTGAAGAGGGAGAGGCTTCGTCAGTCAGTCTTATCCTAGACGTACTATTGGTGTCGTAGTTGCAATGATGTCCATTTGACACTAGTGGGCTACAAGACTTATGACGACACTTAGCTCACAAATTCAGTTAATATGATATAGGTGGATTTTTGTAAGAGTTTATAAAATATGGTTATTTGTGTTCTATTCTATTACTGGATTAAAATTGTTCCTGTCATATGACGGAGTTTTGAAATTGGGAATATAATTTTGCCATTGTGATTCACGCCAATATTTTGGTCATTCAAACTTTAGTTTTACAGTCTGATGCTCGTAGATTTAAACGGACTTTCATCACATGGCTAAGGAAAGCTTCTTCACAAAGCAACGGACACAAGCGTTTTTATATATAGATGAAGCCTAAAGAATGAAGTCGAATTATTAAGGAGACCTATAATGAATATTTTTGTAAAAAAGTCCATTTAATCTTTTTAGCTACCATTGTTTGTTTATGTTGAGTGTAACATCTTGCGCATGCGCACACATATGTGAATGTGTGGGAGCATTTATTGTATTCTGTACACCTCTCTTGTTATGTTGAGCCTTTTAACAACTGTATTACATTCCCATTCCATTGGAAGCTTGGCCCAGGGCCAGACAATAATCTTGCTTTAGGCCTTGTCAATAATTTGTTTTTCTGCATTGCCATTAAAAATAACTAAATAAAATGCAATAAAGTAAGCCAGTCTATCAAACCAATCTCAGCAATATTTGCATATATATATATATATATATATATATATATATATATATATATATATATATGTGTGTGTGTGTGTGTGTGTACGTGTACGTGTGTACGTATTTATTATTTTGTATTTATTATTTACACAGCTTCTTTCGTTGTGGCAATTCAGTTAAGTGCTTGGTCATTTTGGATAAACGCTAGCTTAAAAATCCGGAATGGCACATTTCCTACCGAACTGAAGATCTTAACGGTTGCGTTCTTGGAGTCCTCAGGCATTCTGTAAGTTTATGTGTGTCCACCGACTTTAGTTAAGATTTGATTATTTTTTTTTTCACCGTCTTGTTTTTGAATTTTTCTTTCTTTCTTTTTTCTTTCTTTCTTCTTTCTTTCTTTCTTTCTTTCTTACTTTTTCTAATTTCATTTTAGCGTTAAAACTATTTTGACTCTTTCTTTCCTTTTCATCTTCTTGCTTTTGGATTTGTCTCTCTTTCTTTTCATTTTTCTTTTTAGCCTTTTTTTTATTTTATTCTTCTTTTTCTACTATTATTTTAGCTTTGAAAATTCTATAGAATTTATTTATCTTACTCTTTTTTTATCCATCTTTTTCTTTTGTTTTTATTTCATTTTCTGCTTCTTGTAGATTTTTTCTTTATATATTGTCTATTTCTTTTTTATGCTTCTGCTTCTTTTCCTACATTCATTTTAGCTTTAAAACTCTGTAGAATCTCTCTCTCTCTCTCTATCTATCTTTTTTCTCTCTTAATATCTCTTTCTTTTTTATCCATTTCTTTTCTTTCTTTTTCAGCTTTAAAATCTCTATTTATTTTCTTTCTTTCTTTTTTGTCTACTGGTTTACTTTATGGCTAAAATATTTGCATGTAGTTGATGTCTGAGTCCTATTAATAAATAAAGTCTTTATTTCTTTAAATTTTGTTTTCTTTCTTTCTTTCTTTCTTTCTTCTTACCTACCACGTGAATAATCTCGCTATGTCAACCGTTCCACAGAAGCGAAAAGTCTCTTATCAGCGTAAGAAGAAGGAAAAATATGTTCAATGCCTTTGGCTAGACTACAAGGATTTCAGCTCAGAGTAAGGAGGAGAGAAACAGAATAATAAGAAGAAGTGGGGGTAAGAGAAGTCAGAGAGAAAGAGAGTTGGACCTGGTGGAATGCTTGGTCGAATGGAATGGTAGCTAAGGAGACTGTGTTTTGTGGGGAGACGAAAAGTGGAAGAGTAAAAAATACAAAATATGTTGGAGATTACTTTAAAAACACGTACGAAACTGTAGCAAACTATGTCAAACGATGCATATATATATATATATATATATATATATATATATATATAATCACTTTAAACATTATTTCTTTAATGGATACTCATATTTGAGTAGACGCTCCGTTTATTTTTTGAATAGTATATTTATTTTCGTATATCGGTCTGAATATTCAAGAAACCTTATTAAAGAAAAACATACGCTCCCCTTCTATAATAAGTGTAAACAAGTGGGTAGCCATCAAATATTTGTGAAAATAGACTTAGATGGGGTAGGGGGCGCTTGGGAACACCCGGTTCTGTAGAAAATTTTAAAGGGGTGATATGATTCGGGTATTAAGGTCCCAAGACTACTCAATTCCTATGTGGCACAGTTCATCTCCAATTATCTTGAGAGAGAAAGATTGTGGTGACAGATAAATATGTAAATATTTAAATGATATTTAAATGTGAGAGAGGGAGAGAGAAAGAGAGAAAGAGAGAGAGAGAGAGAAAGAAAGAAAGAGAGAGAATGAGAGAAATCGCCATTTTGTGGTGATCGGGTGCTAGAAAATTCTCGGCTCGCCATACTTCTCAAAATCTGTCAGTATTTCAATGACCAGGCAATAGAATACTCTTTCTAAACTGCCCGTCTATGTGAATATATATATAATATATATATATATATATATATATATATATATATATATATATATATATAATCCGTTGGTATAATCCAGGCGAGTCCTATTAACACAACATAGACTTTGGAATATGTTAAAACTGACTCACAAAAAAGAATGTTCAATGTTTATTTTCATTAAACAGAACACGTTTTCTTTACAATTGGAATTAAGGTACCTTTAGTTAATTATCATTTTCACCTACGAATTTTAATTTAAAATTTTGAGTATTTTTCAAACTGATTATGGTATCAGTTTGCAGTGGGATACACTCTAGTGGAAATATCCCACTACAAACTGATAACATAAACGGTTTGAAAAATCCTGAGAATTTTACATTAAAATTCGTAGGTAAAAAATAGTCATTAACTAAAGGTATCTTAATTCAGTTTTTAAAGAAAAGTATATATATATATATATATATATATATATATATATATATATATATATATATATATATATATATATATATATATATGAATTAAATTAAAGACGACAGAGAATGTGTAGAGGACCGTGGAGGTTTGCGAGTTGTTAGATTAGGAACAAGTCCCGTTTATTCCTGCTCGAAGAAGGTCCAACTACAAGAACATAGCCGACTCAAGTTGAGTCCAACTGAAGATGTAAAGACCGATATATATATATATGTCAACAAATATATGTATTAAACAACAAATTTACAAGTGACAAAGGCATCAAGATTTGTGTTTGTGTGCGAACGTAAAGAGCTTGCATTTTGGTGAATGTTCGTATGTGTGTGTATGCGTGGATAATGTTCACGGTGTCTCCCACAAATGGGAAGAGGCTATCTTTTGCGAGAGCTTACATTGTAGATGTGTTCGCTGAAATGAAGAACTGAAAAAGAGAACGAGGCAAGAAGTCGCCCAGTATTTATAGTGAAGGGAGAGCGTCCCCTAGTGAACAATTAGGGAATTAAGGAGGAGCTAACTCCGACAAAGATACTGCAATTAAGCTTTTTACTTAATTTTTCTTGTGTTTGAAAAAGTGTTTACTTTTTGGGACACAGTGTGTGTAGAAACTGTCCAAATGTTCTATAGTTCCGAGCACATTTTTGGACATAGAAGGATGATTTTATTTTTACTTTTTAATTGGGTGTATGGGTTGTGTGTATAATTTTAGAGTTATAAGGATGTTTTACATAACTCTAGAAACATACACACAACCAATATACCCAATTCAAAGCAAAAATAAAATCATCCTTGATAATGGCTAAAAGTATAGAATATTTGTACGGCTTCTACACATTCTGTGTCCAAAAAAGAAAACACTTGTTCGAACACAAGAAAAATTAAATAAAAAGACAAGAAAAATTAAATAAAAAGCTTAATCGCAGTACCTTGTCTGTCGTCTTTAATAAAATATGTATAAATGAAGGATTGCTACTTAAATACACAACACGCACACACACACACACACACACACACACACACACATATATATTCAGACAGGTTTCGTTAAATAATTTAGACACTATCTATCTATCTATTATAACTAATTATAATTTCTACATTCCCCTCTATAACCTCTTTACACTATTTTATCATTTATAAACTTTCCCCTACTCTAAGATCTTCCCGATTCTCTTTTTCTTGTCATCCATTCCATCCTTTTATTTATATATTTTAAAGTTATTTTTAAACCCCTTTTTATGCATCTTTTAATTTTAAATTAATATTTCCATCTTCATATAACCTCAAATTAATGTCATAAGGTTAATATTCGGGTATAATTTCCTTTCCTTTAAGAGAAACACCTTCCACCCTCTTCTCACCCCTGACTCATGCCATTCGTCTGACTGAAACATTGAAATGTATAAATTGTATATTAGTTTTTCACGGTTAAATTTCTATTTCTGACACGAACCCAGTTCAGACCAACCTGGATTAATGAGACAGGCGAACGATATCTTCGTCTGCCGAAATACTCTATTCTCCATATGAGGTAATTTTGGATTTGTATTATTTTATATATATATATATATATATATATATATATATATATATATGTGTGTGTGTGTGTGTGTGTGTGTGTGTGTGTGTTATGTTAGTGCACAGGAACGAGGGATGCTGGGAATTAAACAATTTTTTAAAAGATTATATGAACACAAAAGGGACATTTTACAAAATAATACATCAAATGCGTTGGTTGTTCACTGTAACGAGAGTGGCCACAATTTTGACATAAAAATGCTACTATGATGAAAGGATATATATATATATATATATATATAGTTTTGCTTTTTTAAAAATGATAGCGAGTACAGAAAGCGCAACGAAGGGATGTGCTGGTAGCCTGACGGTTATTGGCGAAAAAAGTGAATTCGGCATGCCGTGTTCAAATTCTGACTTTCTCTTGGGTTTATGTTGCACTAATGTCCTTGGAAAGGGCCTGGTTACATATACCTCCGGCTATGGGTTAAATATAACAGTGTAGACTGGGCTCTCTTACCTTGGATGGCAAGTTAGGCTCAAGGAAAGAAGATTCCGAAATCAAGCTCTCATAAATAATACGGCAATCTGAGAAGTCAACCGATCAGAAGAAGAACCACTCTGAATTAAAAAAATAGTCTAGAGAGGGATAGATTCCGTCAGGTTGTCTTTGCATTAGATATGATGACTACTGCTAACGCTACAGAGTATGTAGTGTCCATAAGACTCTAATATGTTACTGGACTCTCAATCGTTAGCTAATCCAGAAGATCAGTAGAAATAGAGAATTCGAATTTCATTGGAGACTCCAAATTTGTAGCCCTGTGCCCGACTAAGCTGTGTTTACACACAGCTATTTCCATCTTTATGTGAAAGAATCATCTTTGATGCTAATAAAAAAATCGTGAAATAAATATTAAATTTCGTTTGTTAATGACTACGGTATTAAAAAGGATTTTAAAATTAACGATATATGGGGGTTTATGTCATTTTGTAGAGCACGTTGATTGGGTGTTTTTTTTTACGATTGTGGAATTTCAAATTTGTTTAATTTTCGTCATGTTTTGCCACTGAATTTTTAAATTAATGAAATTCAGAAAATATTATTTAAAAACTTAGAGATACAGTGAAAGTTTTGTGGCTACGCAGTCGAAATAAATCTATTTTTCATGCGAGATTTTCTTATACAAGTTAATGTTATCGCAATAAAACGTTCATGGACACTGATTTTTCGACAATAAATTTTGAACATCTTATTAGGCGCTCAGAATTTAACCAGGGTTAAAAAGGCAGACATATTCATTATGAAAATCAGGGAGTTAGGAAGACAAACGAAGTGTAATCAGTGGCAATTCGAAAGTTTGTGTCAATAATTGTAGGCCTTAGTCGAGAAGTGTGAAGGCTTTTTTAATGCTGTATACATCGCATAGATGGGCTGAGGCGTTCTATTGAGATGTGATTTAATGTAAAATTCTTTGTTGTGTAGTTATCATTCTTTGTCAGGTGACGGCGATGCCATTTTTGCATCAATTGTGAGAGATAGCATTTGTCACGTTCCATTGATATTTAGTCGGATTTCATATATTACTGGTCTACCCTTGTTTCTGTTGCCTGTCAAAACTTTGGATCAGTTTTAAGACTGCCTCATTTTTCTGTTAATAACTGCGTGATGGTGAAACAGTGTTAACTCCTGACCACATTCTATGGCTGACACCGTTACACTTGTGAAAGCTAAGCTCGAAGGAGAAAAATTTATATATATATATATATATATATATATATATATATATATATATATATATATATATATATATATATATATATATATATATATATATATATATATATATATATATATATATATATATATATATATATATATATATACATATATATATATATATATGTATATATATATATATATATATATATATATATATATATATATATATATATACCTATAAACCCAGAACAACCTAAACAGATCGTCAGGGAAAGTTTGGCTTAGAGGCAAAAAACACATTTATATTTTATAAATATGTGTTTTCTTGCCTCGTTAGCCAAACTTTCCCTGACGATCCGTTTGGGTGAAACCTAGGTAGGTTTGTCTGGCTCACTAGGTGTATCTAGGTTCTGCTCTACGGTTGTATTGAGCTCTTTTGTTAGTTAGTTGTTACTCGCATCGGTTTTTTTTCTTTGGGCTTCAGACCTGCATCTGTGCGATTTTTTTTGTCGGCAGAAGTCCATGTTTGTAGCTCTTTCTTTTTAAAACCTTTTTCCCTCGAGATTGATTTGATTAGCAAATAAAAAATTCGAGTGTTTTTTCGAAACGAGTCTAGTTATCTATATATATATATATATATATATATATATATATATATATATATATATATATATATATATATATATATATATATATATATATATATATATATATATATATATATATATATATATATATATATATATATATATATATATATATATATATATATATATATATATATATATATATATATATATATATATATATATATATATATATATATATATATATATATATATATATATATATATATATATATATATATACATATATACATATATACATATATATATATATATATATATATACATATATATATATATATATATATATATATATATATATATATATATATATATATATATATAATTTAAGCATATATAAAATAGATGTAGCAGTACACTAATTTTATATTGATATATATATATATATATATATATATATATATATATATATATATATATATATATACAAGTCATCAAAAAAGTGGTTGGTTCTGCACAAAGCCTTCGCCACTATAATCAAATCATATGTTCTAATGTCTGGGTTGGCGGTTCCTAGGAACCGATCTGCTTGACCCTCATACGTCGAATACGAGCGGAGAGTCCATCATATATATATATATATATATATATATATATATATATATATATATATATATATATATATGCGCAGGGTGCGATAGATAAATTGTCGGCATTTCATATTTTTAATTTCGCCCATGTACGTTTGTTTTTGATTTTGTTGACTGCACAGCATAGTAGGGTCAGTTGTCTACTGTCTGTATGAAAAATACCACCATGACGCAATTTACTTGGCCAGAAATTTGAAAACTGCATATTGTACTGCTTGGCATTCGCGCCGGAAGCTCTAATACTAACATTTCAGATCGTTTGGGCGAAAAGGTTTTGGAAAGAGTTGGGTTAAGCTAATGGTTATTATGAATGTGTTTGGAGTGATCACTAGTGACGGCGACATTATGCCTTCATTTATCTTCCCACAGGGCCTCGGTCTCAACCCGAAGGTCTACATTATGTGTCTTGAGTAGGTAGTGCTACCCTGGGTCAAGAGGGTAGCTGCTAGAAGACCCTATGTCTGGCTACAGGACTCTGTACCATGCCACACAAGTAGGAGAACATAGTCATGGCTACCAGACAATTTCTGCGACCACATCACCCCTTACATCTAGCCACATAATTACCCAGACTTCAACTCCCTTGAGTATTATATGTGGGTTGCAATTGAGCGAGAGACCAACAAAATTCCATGTAACACCAAAGATAAACTGAAGGCAAGGTATTATGGCAGCATTAATCAACTAAAACAAGGAGATCGTCTAGAAGAGTTGCAGGAGATTCCAAAGTCGTCTGGAGGCCGTGGTTGAAGCCAATGACGATTTTAGTGAAAAAATTTACTTTTGTAATTTTGTTAAATATATGTGGTAAAATGAGATGTCAGTGTTGTTTTCATTTTTGTGCAATTTAGACGACAATTTATCCATCTCATCCTGTATATGTATGTGTGTGTGTGTGTGTGTGTGTTTGTGTGTGTTTGTGTGTGTGTGTGTGTGGATTCACCAGGGCGGGATCATGAAATGATCTTACCTCGACCCGTTTTCAAAAAGTATTCTATCGTCTACTCTGGTACGGACTGATTTCGAGCCGAGAATTTTCCAACGTCCAGTAACCACGCAGAGGTTAACAATCAGTTCTTTTGGCAAATTTATCGATTTGCCATGATAATGACCTTCTTACTGGAATATCAATTACAGATTTTATCTATCTATCTATCTATCTATCTATCTATCTATCTATCTATCTATCTATCTATCTATCTATTTCTCGATCTAATTCTCTTATCTATCTATCTATCTATCTATCTATCTATCTATCTAATTCTCTTCTCTATTTAATTCTCTTATCTATCTATCTATCTATCTATCTATCTAATTCTCTTCTCTATCTAATTCTCTTATCTATCTATCTCCACACATACTCTTTTTCTCCCTCTCAAGATAATTGGAGACTGACTGTGCCACATAGGATTCGAGTAGTCTTGGGTCCTTAATACTCGAATCTTATAACCATGATATATCCTTTAAATTTTCCTACAGACTGAGTGTTCCCAAGCGCACCCGAATCTAAGTCTAGTCTCACAAATATTTGATAGCAGCTCACTTGTTGCAAGAAGATGACTACCAAACAGGCTATGATGAATGAGGTAACTCCCCACATCAACCTCTAGAAACTCGATGGTATTTGCACGCCGATTGCTTATAGTCATTCATATTTTATACAACATTATGTGGATTTTTAGCATCAAACAGCCGTGATCAAAGAACCCGTCATGAGAATCGGAAATTGTTTGTGCTGCATATTGTAAAATACTCAAGGCCATCATATTTTCAATTTTTTTTCTTTCATTCGAGGATGGGCTGAAAAGTTCATAGGCTGACTATGACGGAATGATACTAGAGCTGTGAAATCTTGCATGCATTAATTCCAACTTTTCTTATTAACAGCTGCATTTTTTCTTTCCAGGTTAACTGACATTTGGGTATTTAAAGAAGACTGTTCATCCTATTGGTCAGAAAAGTCAACAACGGATATGACGTCATAATCACCCTAAAACTTCTTCCCAGCTAAGTGATGTCCATGATGAGTAACAGATGAGAGTCAAATCAGAAGAAGAGAGAAGGATTAACTAATTCAAAGTCACAGTTACGTACAGCAACTATTGAAACCAAGGACTTCTTACTTTCATACAACAACCTTAGTCAGTAAACCTCTACATTGAGTGGCTCTCGGGATTTATATTGAGTGACAAATGTAAAAAAAAAATTCTTGCGCATATTGAACGGTAGACCTTTCAAAAGTTTATATTCTATTTCTGTTTCCACCCAGTCAAAGCTATCAGTCTTTTTTGTTGAAATTTATTTTTATTATTAATACGTGGCTGGGCTGAAAAGTTCATAGGCTGACTATGAAGGGCTGATATTAGAGCTTGGAAATCTTGCATGTATTAATTCCAACTTTTCTTCCTAATAGCTGCATTTTTATTTCCAGGTTAACTGAACTGTTCAACGAAAATTTAAAAAATAACTTGTAGCAACTTCTCTTGAAAACTGACAAAATTGGGCATCGCGCAAGTACCCGAAGAAAAAAGGGTTTAGGCCCCAAGGACATTCATGCTGACATGGTTGCTACATTGGGGGGGGTGATGCTCCAGATTTATCAATAATGCAAATGTGGGCAGCTGAATTTAGGAGTGGAATGGAGAGTTTTGAAGATGAACCAAGGTTTGGATGTCTGCAGCTGCCACCACCGACGTAAATATTGATCGTGTTCAGCAAGTGGTGATGGATGACGAGCGACTGATTATATAAATCAATGCTATTAACATACCTCGTGAGAGAGTTGAAAATATTCTACACAATGAACTTGGTATGACGAAGGTTTCTGCTCTATGGCTGGCACATCTGACACCTGATCAAAACACACCTGCTGATCACATGACTGGTAATCTGACATTGTTTGATGCAAATCTAGCTGATTTCCTTCAACGCTTCCTGATCCAAGATAGGTTGGGTTCATCACTTTGAGACAGAGACAAAAAGACAATCCAATCAGTGAAAACGCCCCTCTTCACTTCCCCCCAAAGAAGAACACGGTTGTTTCATCTGCAGGGAAGTTGATGGGCTCAGTTTTTGGGGGGATGCAAAAGTGCATTGTATTTATTTACATTGCTCGGACTATCATCCTCATCTTTGTTGCCATATTGTTCACAACGTTTCGGACGTTGTACGTTCCGGTCTTCTTCAGGTGGTTGGAATGTCGAACTGAACCCTTCATTTCGCTCGCTGGGGTAAACTATTCTAATTCCACGTGCCGTGTCTAATGGATGTCAGTTATCAGTTATCTCCTGTTAATTTCCCTTTTCAAGTTCTTTGGGTCCTGTCACTGGATCTAACTAACGCCTTTATCCACTGTGCTATGTGTCCTTGAGGGACTAGAACAATTTACTCCAGTGAGCGAAATAAAGGGTTCAGTTCGACATTCCAACCACTTGAAGAAGGCCGGAGCAATTCTACAATTATAGAATAACCACTCCATATCATGAATGTTGATATTTTTAAATTAAATTTTCTAAAAGTTGATAAGGGTGTCAAATTTGTTATGTAAATTGCCCCCTATGAAAGCCAAAACAAAATATGGTCGTACCATATGTTTTTTGAAATGCAAAAAAAAAAAAAAAAAAATCAAATTTGTAACTCGTAGCTCTTTTTCATATATTCTTTCTATCGATTAAAATGTTAAAAATTACGTCGCATGGGCATATTGGTTTTTTTCTCCGAAGAGGGATCAATTTACAAGAAATGTATGCAGAAAACTGAACCCCCACTGTAGCTTTTATAAAATTTAATCAAATTTCTTTTGGATGTGCGGGTGGTGTAATGGATTGGGGCTCGCGGTGAGATATCGAATTCTAGTCGAATTCGTTACATTCCCTTATCCCAGGGATAGGTATGAATCTACCTCTTTTATCTACAGCTTTGGGGTAGACAGTAGAACAGACTGGATTCTTCAGCCTTGGTTGGTAGCCAGACTAGGAGAAGGACAACTTAAACTGTATATAGACCTGGCGAAGCGCAAATTATGATGCTAACAAAATGATTGTGGAGTTCGCAATGACTTTATGATATCAACTACGGTCAGCCTCCTTTGGCTTGTTATCTTTCTTAATATTCAGAAACTGGAATATTTAATTTATATAAGGGGAAGAGAATTGTAAAAAAGACCACTTCTGGTCGCCCTGCCTATTGTACAACTCCTTGTTATGGCACCAAAATATGAGTCTAATTACTGTTAGTTTGGTGTTCGCAGCTGGTGTTCTCATGCATAAATAGTTGGGTAGTCATGAGTAAAGTTACACTCACAAGCGCAAGCCGACCGTGTGGCTATTATGGATTTTACAAGTAGACAGAATAAGAATTTGTGCCAGAATAAACGATGTTGCACAAGAATATTCATTTCAGATGTAAATTCTCGGTAATGAGTATCATTAACCAGGCACTTGCTTCAGATCATTTCCAATTTCGCAAGTATCATATGTAAGTACCTTACACACACACACACACACACACACACACACACCCACACACACACACACAGCGTATATCCTGGCTTGGAAGACGCACCTCTAATTTGTTCAGTTAAGCCTTAAAAACAACTAAAAAGTGTTTCCTAAAATTGTTAGGGGTAGGCCGATAATTTAATATCTGCTTTGAAAACACAAGGAAAACATTTAAAGTTTATTTTATAAAAAAAAAACTTCCACACACACAAACACACACACACACACATATATATATGTGTGTATAAATACAGTATGTACGTCTTTGTATTTTCTATGAGGTGACGTATATAATATATAGTTTAATTTTCCTTTTTAACCCACCATTCCCATGGGAAAGAAAGCCTCGCCCACAATGGCGACGAAATTTTCAACTTGGTTCATATTTGGGTGTTGTAACGCGGGCAATAAAATTGTTAATCCAATGGATAAATTTTATTTCTCGTAAATACGGCCCTCAAAACTGGTGAGCGTTCATTTCATTTTTCTTGCTAACGTCGGCATTTTCTCTTTTCTAAATCCTTCAAGCAACTGGAGCAAGAGCCAAACACCTGAAAGGTATGAAATTCCATCTGAAATATTGTACGAGCATATTAATGGCAAATTGCTGATTCAGAAATTTTTCTCAACTAAAACGTCTGCGATGTGGTAGTTTAAAATAGAATAACTTTTCTTAAAATTATGAAAAGAGAGATCAATAGAATTTTTACATATCACATAGACACACATACAGCCACGTATTTTTTTTTTTAAAATAAAATATATTAAATGTTTATGATACTTATCGAAGATTGAATTAGTCCTTGTTCTTTGTGCCGTGTCCCTTCAGGACGTTGGCGATTATGGCTCTTATATGCTAGCAACCACGCATTACGTCTTCCCGCTTTCTTTCAATACCTTTTCGGGAGTTCTTGTAGTTTTTTTTGTGCCAGTACCGAAAAAATTCTTTTCGCCTTGTCATACGGGAAATATATTCTCCTGCATAAATGTAATTTTTTCTACATCATTAGGTGTTATCACGCGCGAACGCACGCAAACATACACACACACACACATATATATAAACAAATGCAGAGATTTGGGCCAAAAATTTCTTGCCTAATATAATTGTAATACACGGATAAATATCCGTGAAAAAGAAAGGATTATGATCAATATAAGCGTAACGTTTACAACTTATATATATATTTTATTATATATATGTTTGACACGCAGACTCACTCTACACCTTTCTGACCATAGCTCAATTAGATCTTATTTAAATATTCATGAAGACCTACTGGACACTAGTCGTAACATACTTGTTGACAACACGAATATAACAGCATAATCTACATGCAAAAAAAGCTAAAAATAATGGAAGCCTTATTATCAAAACAAAAACTCCAACACTTAATAATATTAAATTTGAACATGGACACAATATGTTGACCGTGTTTTGAAAAATGAAAACATTTTATAAAAAAACATAGAACAAACTATTTCTTATTTAACAGTTAAAATATGTAATACTTAAAAATTGTATAGCCGAAAGAGCTCGGATAAAAAGAACATTCGGATAGTTTTTATATAATTTATTATGCGAAAAGAAAAAAATTATTAGATCGTATGAGAAATTGTATAAAAAAACTAAATAAAAGCACCTTGTTTGTCGTATTCAATGAAATGTGCATGAAAGAAGGCTTGCTGCCTAAATACACAAACTATATATATATATATATATATATATATATATATATATATATATATATATATATATATATATTGTGTATATTTAGGCAGCAATTTTTAATGCATGTTTCATTAAATAATATAGATAAGTTTTGTCTATTTGTTTTAAGTAAGTTTCTTTCATATTGTCTGATAAGCTTAATCACATTATTATGGAAAGACGAAAGGAAAACACCATATTGATACATGTTTTAATCCAATCTAAGGTTTCGGCTTACATAACCCATTATCAAAGATCATGATTTCAATAAATCAAACAACACACGGACGAAACATCAATGATAGTCCGCCCTTGCTGCTTGAAAATTTCCAACTAACGAGAAACTTATATATATATATATATATATATATATATATATATTTACACACTTGAATACGCATCGAAACACGACTGCAATTGTGTAGGGATTTTGACATGTAATTTTCTAAAATAATGAATATTACTCTACTTTGTATTAAACCCATGAAATTTGACTTTGTACTCTATTCGTTCTCAAAGTACCTGGTTATATATATATATATATATATATATATATATATATATATATATATATATATATATCAAGCCAACTCTTTATCTACAAAAGAAAAGCTTTGTCCGTTCTCTTCTTATTTTGGGAGAACATTAATTTTTTTTGTCTTCTGACCCATTTCAAGTGCTTTCGTCAAGTTTGTTAATCAATTTTATTCGATTTTAACTTTACAAATTTAATTCTTTTACCAACTTTGGTGATTGTTATAATTTCCTCTTTTAATCGTCTGTCAGATTTATTTCTTCTTTTAGACTTCTTAAAACGTTTTCATTGTCCCTGTTATAAATAAAAATGAAAATTTTCGCCAACGATTTTTCATTGGCGAAGGGTTAGCCGAAAGGTTCCTTAGAAATTTCTCCGCCCCGTCCACTTTTACTATTAAGATGTTGGCATTGGTAGTATTTAAGACAATGAGCATAAGAAAAGACAGAAAGTGCAGTTCATGAGGTTATGTAGGAAAGATTGTAGTGATCGGGAAAAAGATCCTGCCGAGAGTCTGTTCTAATCCTAATTCTTACTACTACGAAGGGAATGAGGAAGATTCATATGTACGTGTTATGGAGAGTCCCAGTTGAAAATCTTAGGTATGGTGGAACCAAGGAATATAGCTTGTTACAACACTTACTTTGGAACTAGTAACAGACTAGCAACATTTCGTCTGTGGGAAATTGGCTGTAAGGTGGGAAATAATTCGTTACCGACAAGACCGTGGAGACACTTTTGAACTCTATCAAGACAGGTAAGTGAAGACTGTGCAGCTCCAGCCCAGATATGACATCAATACCCGACAAGCTCTGTCGGTTTAATTTTTATTGATTTTTTTCAATTTTCGCATAAAATATTGTGCACTGGATTTCAAAATTGTGAATACATTTTTCGAAGTTTTTGTTTTGTTCAAGCATTTTCGACTTTCAGTCATTATAAAGAACTAGGTGCTGTAAACAAAAATTTAGTATTTTTTGGAACGCTTGAATTCGAATTAATCCAAAGTAATGCAAATACATGAAACAGTTATATGGAGGTAGACAGTTATTAAAAAAGTATGTATAAAATATTTATATGCATTATTTTTTGTACGCACACTAAATTTAAATTTTTAATTTAAATTTTAAATTTAAATTTTATATTTAAATTTAAATTTAAAATTTAAACAAACCAAGATACAATCTCCTGTGGTGAAAGACATTTTATTTATGGTAAGTCATTTCGTTTCTGTATTTTGAATCATTTCTTATAGTGAGTGCAAAATATTAATTTGGTATTTTCTACTTATATTATAAGATATTAATATATATTCCCGCGTAGATGGTGCTCGCCAGCACGGGAAGACATTCCATCTATGGGAAAGAGTCCACTGATTTTAAACCTTGCGGTCATATCCAAACACAGGTTAAATCAGACACACAATCCAGAGTGGATGTCCGAAGATGGTTCTGTCCACACCGTCAACCTTCTGACAACTCCAATCTAATGCCTTGTATATCTTTGGATCTTTACGGCCCAAAACGGAGTGTAGGGCACATGTAGCCTGGGTAGAGCAAGGCCTCCATATACCAAAAGTCAGTCGAGTCTCACCATCAAAGGACTGAATTTTGACCAAACGGTACGCTACCTTATCTTGTGAGATAAACGAATGGCTACGACTAAGATTTGTCTTATGTTAATACTTGTACTTTTCTTGTTTGCTATGTGATGAACCATATGTGAACAAATTGCCTTAAATTCCCGTCAGTAATAAGTTAATCTGTAAGAATGGTGTGTGTATAGCCAATATAAGAATTTAAAGTTGTTTTTGATTATTGGCATTATTATCCAGGATTTCAAAAACCCTTACTATATAAAAATTCTTACGTCCTTCGAGAAATTCTCCCCAATTTCAATAATCAAAAAAATTGATTCGGCTCTACAACAACTCATTCAAAAATTGTTAAAAATACACTAAAAATTTAAACAGGCAGACCTTGTTAGTTGAATTGAAGAATATATATATTAACACAAACGTTATTAGATATTAGTAGAAGCATAAGTAAAGAAAATTGTAAATGTAGTTGGAATTTGGCTGAATACAGAGTAGTCTCCCATTCTTTATTGATAAATAATTATAGTTGTATCCACCATCTAAATACAGCTGGATGCTAAACTAATCCTAAGCTTCAGTTGGAAATAAAATACCAGGATCAGAAGATACTGTATTACAACCAGTGTCCAGTGACTCAGCTGAAGAGGCTGAACCAGGAATCTGTAACTTCCCTTGCCCTAAACACTTGAAAAATGTTCCCCTGCCAAATTCTCTAAGGCTCTCTAAGCGTATCACCAAAGAACCGAAATGATGGTTATTTTTTTTTTTTTAAGTGCATTTTTTTCTTCGTTTGCCGAAATAAAGTACCCCAAATTTACATTGTCAAAAGAAATTGCGCGGGTGGCTGGGAATGTTGTATTCATATGCAAATCTTCACTTTATAAGTAGCAGTTGATGCAGCTGGAGGCAAAACTCACCCTAACATTGAAAACGAAACTACTAGAGAAATAGTAGTGAATACTTTTAAATAATTATAGTTTACAACAATTATAATTCTATTAATAGGCAGTGACTTAACATCGAGCTTAATGGTCGCCTTCAACGGTATTTAAGCGCGTAATTTTGATGTCTGAACTTAAGGTTGACTTTGTAACGAAAACATTTTTGCAAAAGAAGAGAAAAATTTTATCTTTTGTTAGTCTTGGATAAAGTCATAAGTATAAGACTCCCAGTAAGGATCGAACTCGTTACTTAATAGTAATGATCTATCAAAATCAACTCGCCGGGACGATGCCAAAATGCAGAACAGGATTCTATGTGTTTACCACTTAGCAGTAATATCTCCCTAATGCGAGACCATCGTATTGTATATTGATTCCCCCTGAAAATAGGCTATAGGGAAAGTTAATTTTTGAATCAAGGGATTTAAATTCTTATGTTAAATGAAATTAAAACCATGTGACATTTTTCTTAATCTCAAGGGGAGATAATTTAGCCTATCAGTACCACCTGCTGCTGTAATTTTGCCAACGCGACAGAAAATAAATACGACTTCACACCAAAAACCGAACAAGTCGCCTCTGCAAACTTTTGTTTTAGAATATTGGCAGATGTTATTTTATTTCGTTTGATTTCTGGTATATACTCATTTCTTTTCGGGTCCCAAACAGCGACCTAAGATCAGAAATGGCATTATGATATTTTCCACTGGCCATTTTTTGAGAGGGGGGGGAACCCTAAGATCAAATACATTTTACATAGATAACAACCTTCGTCAGGTGTGGGCTGCACATATAAGCACAATTTTTTAAGACTTGGTCTACTAGGAATCCTTTCAATGAGTCTATTGGAATAATTCGAGGACTTCAACTACAACCGGAATTGTGGATGTTCTGATGTACCACAGCAGCAGGTGTTGATTATTATTATTATTATTATTATTATTCCCTTTGATTTCTGGCGTTTACACATTTCTTTCCGGGTTCCGCCCAGGGACCTAAGGTTAGAAATGGCAGAATGACATTTTCCACTGAAAAAAAATAGATAGATAAAGCCCTTCGTAAAGTGTGGGCTGTACTTGTGAGAACACTTTTTTGTATCTCTTGGAGGCATGGACTTCCAGGAATCCCTTCAATTAGTCTACTGGAATCTTTTCCGACCAATCCAAGGGCTCCAGCTACAACAGGGATTGCTGATGTTCCCATATGCCACATTTTTGAGATTTCGATTTCGAGGTCCTTGTAATTTGACAGCTATTTGAATATCTTCAAAGATACATTGCAGTCTGCAGGGACTGCCATATCAATAAGGAGACATTGTTTTGTTTGTGGTCTCTAATAACAATATCTAGGCGGTTGGCTTTGATTGTTCTGTCAGTGTGTATTGTGTAGAATTGTAACAGATGCTATCTCCGTAACCGGGTCTGGGTGGTGTTCATGAGTTACCAGGAATTCCTTCAGTGAGTCTAACGGAACCTTTTTCAATGAATCCGAGGATTCCAACTGCAACTGGAATTAATGATGTCCTCATTTACCACTTTTTTAGACTTCAACTTCAAGATCCCTGTATTTTGATAGCTTTTTGGAAGATATTATTATTATTATCGATAGTATTATATTTCTCATTCGTATGTACGACCGTTACGCTTTTCTCATAGGAAAAAAGCCATTATAACATTTTTGTCTTACTTCTGTCTGTGGTTGCGTTGAAGCCAACAATTAAGTGAATCATACAAAGATTTGAATGTCCAATATGGAGGCATTCAAATGATATAACCAATTAGCCATCGTTCTGGCGAAAATAATTTAGAAAAGACACGACACATATAAAAGACAAAAGAAATCAAGGAGATTTACGTGTTTTGCGAGAATTCTTTGATATATTTTCTGTGACATTAACAAACTAGTCATTCAAGACGTCTCAACTGGGTCAGATTTAAACTTTCCATTACGGTTTTTGATATTATCGATAGTATAAGTAATAGGGTTTTTGTAACTAATGAGCGATTTTATGCCAGACCAAAGTTTTTTTTTATATTTTCAGTGTTGGCTGAAAAATAATTGTGGAAATAATTAGTTTTGCTTGCGTTCAATTTTGTAGTCACACGGTTTCTAAATGTTTTTTAAATGTAGATATTAGTTTCAGAGTTGGTGTTTTTTTCTCATTTGCCTATGGGGATATTCTCAGATTCTCATTAATTTTTTCCATGCTTTATTTCTAAGTTTAATTTTTTTCCTGGTAATTTTTTTAATTCATACATACGTGTTGGTTAGTGATACATATCACTTAGAAATTTACTATAATTATTAACATTTGAGTCGTTGTTATCCAGATATGAGAAGTCAGTTTGATGAAAATCATTAATATACTTACTTTCATCAACGATAGAGTCATCATATTTGTACCCATTGGATTTAGTGTGATGAATACATGCATTTTCAAAAACCGGAAATTGAGGAAAATGGTCGGAAATATGTATGAAGACGTTACCATAGGTTATTCTGGCACCGAAGATATTAGTGTAAATATTATCAATAATAAATAAAGGTTGATCAGTTTTTGGCGTAGGATGATGGATACATGGCAGGAAGTTTTTCAAGAAAAAGTTATTAATGAATTCGTTTGAGTGGGTACAGGTGTCATAAGAAGATTTCTATTAAAATCGCCAATTTCAAAGAAATTTTTGCGAGACAGATTGGGGAGAATAGACTGGAAATAATTAGAAAAACTTTCTACATCTGAGTTTGGATGTCTGTAAGTACAACGAAATAAAATATTTTTATCACTTTTGCTTTAAACCTCAACCTATTTTGTTTTAAAGATTGAAAATGAAATTCCTTGAAAACAGAGCATACTTTCTTTTTAAAGACTTCATTTGGCGTTTCTTTTGTATTTCCAAGTCGTAGATTTCTTGATCATTTCCAAATTATAATTTTCACATTTGTCTACCGTTTTTTTTCAGGGAGTATATTTTTCTTGTACTGGGCTACTTTCATTTGTCTTGACTAATTGCTCGTTTAATTAAAAAAAAATTGGCGTCTTTTTCAATAACATCATTTTTTACAGTAGTCGACAATGTATCCGCCACATTTGACAATGTTTGAAGTTTGTTTCCATACACTGATACATTAGATTTGACAGGCAAATTGTTATTTGTCGCTGTTAAGGGATCAAAATGAATAGTATTATTTTGGTCAGCCATCTCAGCTAGATTTTTGCTGAAATAACTAGTGAGTTTGAATGCCAATTTTTTGATGCCATGTCGTTGAAAAATTTTAAATAAGTAGAATAAAGAATAAATAAGTAGAATTAAAAATAAATAAGAATAAAATAAATATAATTTACTAAAAATGAAATAGAAAATATGCATCTTACAACAGATAATATTTATTGTAGGCACAGAGCTCTCAAGAAGCCAACCAACTATTCAAATTTTCATTTTCGTATTCTCCTTCCTTTATACATTACAATCTGAGAGGACTGCCATATATATATATATATATATATATATATATATATATATATATATATATATATATGAATAAAAATGACAATAGGAAAACTGGTAATTGCTGACGCGTTTCGTCCAATGTGGACTTTATCAAAGCAAAATACGAAAAGTCCACATTGGACGAAACGCGTCAGCAATTACCAGTTTTCCTATTGTCATTTTTATTCATAAATTTTCTTCTCTACCGATTAAATCGGAGAAATTTTCATATATATGAAGAAATATAGTCTTAAGATGTGCTATATTTATGGGATAAAGTGTTCAATATCAGAGATAGAGCATGTATGTATATATATATATATATATATAAACACTTTCTGTTTTTGTAGCCTTTGATCTTTGATGTCTGATCGATTAGCTTTGATTATTCTGTTTGTGTGTATTGTAAAGTATCATAAAATTGTCCCAGGTCCTATTCTCTGTAATCGGGTCTGGGTGATGTTCATACCAGTTTCTTGCAGTTTCCTTCCCATCCCATAAAAGTTGATTATTTTCCAGTACAAATATTGGCCCACTCTGTCATGCTGAGTTTTATATGCAGTTGCTGCTAACGCCATGCAACCTGGTACAAGATGTTCAATTGTTTCTGGATATTTATCACAAAATCTGCATTTGGGGTCAACACAATTTCCCAGTATATGTGATTGGTAATTTCTAGTTAGCAAGCATTTGTCCTGTACAGCAAGAATAAAACCTTCGGATTCAACTTTTAACCTTGGACTACGTAACTACTGCTGGGTACGGAGTTTGTCTACATCAGCTTCTTTGGTACGGATAGATTATTTACCATGAAGAGGCTTCTCTTGCCATCGTTTTTGCATTTTGGTATATTGCATTTGCTTTTGCTTTCTTTTTTATATTCTTTACCGCTTCAGTCGGTGTTTTATGGTTTATTTGCACTTTTTCACCCACTTGAAATTTCCTTTTGAATTTTTTGCCTTCCTTTATTACTGAATAAAATTTCTTATTTCTTCAAGAGATCACAGACACAGATCATGAATCAGTTTTCTGTAATTTCCAAATATGTTTAAAGACCGATTGTTGTAGTTTTGTAGGACAATACTAGTTGAGCTAATCCTCTGTCGCGTTTGGATCTGGACACTTACATACGATCAACATCAGCCTTAGGATGATGCAAACGGTGTCAAGTGAGGAGCTTTCTCGTTCTGACATCCATTGGCTTAATATCAGCTATGGTCTAATTCAGGATACTGAAACTATATTACACCACAGGGACAACCAAAGTGTTTATGGCTGTTATTCGATTTTGCTCAGTATTTAACACCAGCCACACACGCATATAGTATTCTTTTCTTACTTTCTCCTTCATTTTGGTATGGTGTATTCCATCTCCTTCACTAATTCCTTGGTATCTATAGGCTTCTTCTTGTCCCAGTTCCATAATCTTTGTGACAAAGTCTAAATCTATTGAGTGTATTTCTGTAACTCTCCATTTTTTGAATGTTACTTTTGTACATTTATCTAATCCGAAATCCATACCGATAAAACATTGAAACATTTTACAGTATTGAGAAGACCTTTCTAATCATTGTCGTCTTTATTTAGAATAGGAGATTAAACACTTTCTTATTACTTTTTATCTTTACTTATTACAGTTTAATTCATGCGAAAGGTGTGTGGGGGGGGGAATTAAGTACAAACAGAACAGAAGAGGCGACAAGGAGTCTCATTGAAAGATTCCTCTTCGGATATTCAAATAATTGAAAGTGGCAGTACCTTTTGGTTTTATTTAGCTATAATTTGGTTTTCCACAGTTCCATTTAAGGAAATTTATTATCATCGTGAAGAATTTGTACATTTTCAACGCCTTAAGTATCCAAGAGTGTGGTCCACTGTCAAAGGCTTTACGGTAATCTATCCAAGCAGTGCTGAAATTTCTACCTTTTCTCCTGGAATTTTCCAGGATCATTTTATTTATTTGTAGTTGATCTTTGCAACCATATGAACCTCTTCGACTCCTCTTCTGTTCCAGGTGAAGAATGTTGTTTTCATCGAGAAAAGAGTACAGCTTGTAAGGTCAGACCTGATCAATTTTTATATGGTGGACAGACATGTTATTGGTCTGTAATATTAGGATTATCTGTTTCATCCGTTTTAGTAGGAGATATGTAATACGTTCAGTGATCCATTCTGGAATTTAATTGGGGTTATTAATTAGCATTGATAAAGAGTGTCCAAGAGTTTTATGGATTGATAACAGATTATAGAACCAAAAGTTTGTAATTTTCTGTGGATTTCCATTTTTGGGATTTTGTTAATATTATTATTGGTTATATTTTTCCATTCTTGCAAAGTTTTATTCTCATTTGATCCATTATGTATTGGGATTATATTCCTTTGGCTTGCTCCAAATATTCTCCCAAAATTTTTGCACTTCTTCAATAGACAGTGGCTTTTTGACTTCTATAACTGCTTTTCCAATTTCCCTGTAAAACATCTTAAGGCCAGTTTGGAATATATATATTTGATAGAACCTACAACTCTTTTCCTATCGTCTTGTTCTTTGTGACTTTAATTGCAGTTTCTGTTTAAGTATTTCCTTGATTAGTGGAATTTTCTTTTACTGCTTAAATTTTATATTTCCACTTGATCTCCGTGTCGAAATATTTGATTTTCTTGAAATCTCATCTAGTATCAATAACTCATATGTAATTTCCTCAATATTTCGCTTTAATTTTGCCTTACAAGTGGGCTCTTTTTTATTGTTCTATCTTTTATTTGTCTTGATATGAAGTACTTCAGTAGCTGCCAAAACTGTTGCGTAGATGACATTATTTACTCTACTGTTCTTTCCGTTAACCAATGCTGCAATGCTCATTTATATGTTTGCACAATATATCTATATGGCGTTTCCGTGTATGATATTGGTTCAGTTCATGTCGGAAGACACACATTTTCTTTGAGATCTCGCGGACATTCAGGCCAGTAAATGTTGTTAATACTGTTTATTATAAACAGAGTATTTACTTAAATATTTGCAGCTATAAAATATATATATATATATATATATATATATATATATATATATATATATATATTTGACTCCCCTCTCTAAAACTTCTCGCTGTTAAGTTTTAATCTCCCACCTTTCTCGTCTGTTACCCATCTCTATAGCTCTAACATTCGCCCCACACTCTCATACTTACACTCTCTCTAAATTTTATTTTTTATTTCCGGAGTTGTTTTTTCTGTTTTCTTTTTGAATTTGTAGGTCTGATGAATTGGATCGTATTTACGATTCCAATGGAATAAATTATGACCATGGAATATTAGTGTTTAAGCCTTTTTATAATATCCTTACTCTGTCCTGGACATTGAGTTCTACCTGGATTCTATGCTCTTGGACTTATTTTTATACAAAATATATATGTATGTGTATGCATGTATGTATATATATATATATTTATATATTTTACATATGTATGTGTATATTTACCACTAATATTATCAATTATATATATATATATATATATATATATATATATATATATATATATATACATACAAACACGCCCGTATATATATGCATGCTTTTTTGGCGGTCACTTGTTATGCGCTGCCAGTTGACCTGGGCATCACTTCTATTTTGATTGTGGTAGAATGGTATTTAATAAACACTGCCTACCTAGTGATGAGTTGTGTACGACTATGTGACCTGAAAAAAAAAAACTTTGTGTTAGCGACTGAAATTTCCCTTAAAGGTTCTTGTAAATTTTGAATTAAATGTTTAGTAATCGCACTCAGCTTCGAAAGCTAGCATGTAAGGCTTCCAGCTTACGGAGGTAGTTGTGTGTCCGATATAGGTAATTGATTTTTCAAAAGTATATATTTATATATATGTCTATATTTCTGAGATGAGGTATTATGTACACTATTTACATTATTCGGACTATTGTCCTCATCTTTGTCGCCATATTTATTACAACGTTTCGGCCTTTCAGTATCTGTCTATATTTCTAAGATGAGGTATTATGTGCACTATTTACATTATTCGGACTATTGTCCCCATCTTTGTCGCCATATTTATTACAACATTTCGGCCCTTCAGTATCTGTCTATATTTCTAAGATGAGGTATTATGTATATTATTCGGACTATTGTCCCCATCTTTGTCGCCATATTTATTACAACATTTCGGCCTTTCAGTATCTGTCTATATTTCTAAGATGAGGTATTATGTACACTATTTACATTATTCGGACTATTGTCCCCATCTTTGTCGCCATATTTATCACAACGTTTCGGCCTTTCAGTATCTGTCTATATTTTTAAGATGAGGTATTATGTACACTATTTACATTATTCGGACTATTGTCCTCATCTTTGTCGCCATATTTATCACAGCGTTTCTTCAGGTGGTTGGAATGTCGAACTGAACCCTTTATTTCTGATAAATAAACAACACACAAAAATATCAACGAAACACACTTCATATTATATACGTAAAATGTATACTTAAAGTAAGATCACAAAATTTGGTGATGATGTAACTTAATATTACATTTTCACATCCAACATTCATCAAATTAATTGTAAAATTAAAACACGCTGATATAAGCAATTCTACTACCCGCTTAAATGACGATAGCACTTCATGAATTAAACATAAACACAGAAGCCATAAGGCATTCTAACAACCAAAGAAAATAAAACATAGTTTAAAAACTTCATACATACATGGATGCTAAGCGCACCTCGTCCTGGCGTAATGGTTAGGGAGCTCATCATTCGTAATTATTCGAGCGAGCTTGTCTCGCTTGAATAATTACGACTGATGAGTTCGATCTTCACTGGGTGCCTCATTCATATGGCTTCTATCAGATCTAACCTACTCTTAGAAAATCACTTCATTCAATATATATATATATATATATATATATATATAGATATATATATATATATATATATATATATATATAGATAGATAGATAGATATATGAAAGTAGACAGTAAAGTCGACACGCAGAGGTAACAGAGTTTCATGCTAAACGCAATCACCAGGCCGCCTGATGATTGCATATAGCATGAAACAGTCTGTCGCATCTGAGTGTTAACTTTAATGTTTACTTTTATATTTACATACGCTCTATCTCTGTTATTGAGTAATTTATCCCATGAATATAGGATACCTTAAAACAATATTTTTCATATTATATATATATATATATATGTATATATATAATTATTTATATATTATATATATGGTATAATTATTTATAAATCGCTAGAAAGCGCTCAATATCAGAGATAGAGCTAACATATTTATATCTATCCAACCAAATATATATATATATATATATATAGGTGTTTTTTTTTTTTAGCTTTTACTGTTAAATTTCTATTTCCGTCTATAACGGGGTTGAATAAAACTGACAAATATTTTCGTCGGTCGAAAGCTTATTCCCTATACGAGGTGATTTTGGATTTTTTTTATATATATATTATATATTATATATATATATATATATATATATATATATATATGCTGATAAATCACTGAAATGCGAAACTGATAGTCACTGTGCAGTGTAGAAATCCAAGGAAGTGCGAATGGTTTAGCGGTTTCGAATGAGAAATCGGAGAGGCGATTTCGAGTTGCAGTAGCGTTCGTTACATTGACTTGCACACAAATACATTTGGGAAAGGCATGAATCCATACCTCCCCATCTACGGGTTAAATACTAGTACGTGCATGTGGAAAAAATCATTTTTCCAAAAAAACTGTTAATGCAATATTCACTCGCGAGAAAAAGAATTATTCCTATTCCAAAATATATTTCAGCTTTAAATAACGCATAAAGTGTTGATAAGCCGTAAAAAATACGAATCAACCAATCAACAATTTCAATGTCCCCTCTCCTCTCTCTCTCCCTCCATATGGTGCTGTCGACTCAAAAGCGAGTATGACCATCACTGAAATCTCCAGCCCTCAAGTTAAGCCCCCCCCCCAACACTGCATTTATCGGTTATGCGAACGACAGTGGCTCATAAAGCCAGCCGTCGATCTGCATTTCTTGTCATATATGTGGCATATGAAATCATCTTCGGGTGATGGAAGTTGACTTTGATAATCGTCACTTCCAATGGGCCTTTTCGTATGCCTTGTCAGGCCTGACCGGGACACTAGTGCAGGTCGGGCATTCAAAGCATGCCATTACGAAATCATATACAATAGACTGTTAGTGTTGGTGTGATTTCCGGTGACTGAGCAGACCCGCCCTGGACAGACATATCCGATTGCATTGGGCACATGGACAGATTGGCACCTTATGTCAATTCAGGGATCATATATACATATACATACATACATACATATTCTATATATTGATTTTTCCTTAGTTAATATTTTGTAACCCATCTGAAATCCTTCCGATTCTTCCCTTAGGTATAATTTATTTCTCCTTAGATTTGAAAAATTTCTTCTTTGAGATCTAAGAATCATTGTATTCCAGATCGGTATGTCTGGATATCCTGCAGGTGGTGAATTAATGCAGTTTGTAGGAATCTATGACGCCCATATCGAGCGGAAAGCTCTCGATAATCGAAAACGGTCCAACTGCATGATTAATATTCCTGAGGAAGCTCGAGGAACTCATCGCAGAGTTTCAGACACTGAGATTTGCCGATAAAATTATCGATCAAAACGTCTTCATTCAAACAATAATGATAAAAATATGAAAGAGAATAATGATAAAAACTCATTTTGGGATTTGGGGAAGACATACATAGGTTAAAACCAATATGAACGCGGATATTAGTTCGAATGTAACTTATGATATAAAAAAGATATTATGTCTATATTTTGGAGATGAAGTATTGTAACTATTTACACTATTTACATTATTCGGACTGTTGTCCTCATCTTTATTGCCATATTCACCATCAACATCTGTCTATATTCCTGAGATGAGGTATTGTAATTATTTACACTATTTACATTATTTGGACTGTTGTCCTCATCTTCATTGCCATATTCACCTTCAACATCTGTCTATATTTCTGAGATGAGGTATTGTAACTATTTACACTATTTACATTATTCGGACTGTTGTCCTCATCTTTATTGCTATATACACCATCAACATCTGTCTCTATTTCTGAGATGAGGTTATATAACTATTTACATCATCCGGACTGTTGTCCTCATCTTTATTAATGCATTCACAACGCTTCACCCGTTGTACGCTCCGGCCTTCTTCAGGTGATATTTGTTGGAATTTCGAACCGAATCATTTATTTAGTTCACGGGGGTAGATTATTCGAATTTCACATACAATACTTTTGGATATCTCTGTTTTAGTTCATTCGACATTATATATTTCCAAATTTCTGTTCTCTCCACTGAGGTCTGAGATTGAACTCACAACTCTTTGGATCAATCACCCAACGTTTTTATTCACCTTGGGGAAGGAATGTCACTGTAAAGTTGAGGACAAGTCTGAACTCTCTTAATTGTTGATGTAGACTAGTATGCAATTTTTAGTATTGGAATATTCGGGAAGAAGAAATGTCTTAAATTCTATTACGACGTATTTCGACATTTATAATAATAATTATAGCAACCATCTTCATTGCCATATTCACAACGTTTCGGCCATTGTACGCTCCGTCCTTCTTCAGGTGATTGGATCTCTGAGATGAGGTATTATGATTACTTGCATTATTTACATTATTCCGACTGTTATCCTCATCTTCATTGCCATATTCACAACATTTCGGCCATTGTACGCTTCGGCCTTCTTCAGACATCCGGAAGAGGCATGTCACGTGGAACTAGAACAATCTACCTCGGTGGACAAAATATAGGTTTAGGTTCGAAATTCCAATCACTAGAAGAAAGCCGGAGTGTACAACGGCCGAAACGTTGTGAATATGGAAAAGAATATCAGGATAACAGTCCGAATAATGTAAATAATGCAAGTAATCATAATGCCTCATCTCAGAGATATAGACAGATATATAGAATGATATAGACATAAAGACCTGAGCGTACAACGGCCGAAACGTTGTGAATATGGCAATGAAGATGAGGATAAGAGTCCGAATAATGTAAATAATGCAAGTAATCATAATAGCTCATCTCAGAGATATAGACAGATATATAGAATGACATAGACATAAAGACCTGAGCGTACAACGGCCGAAACATTGTGAATATGGCAATGAAGGTGAGAATAACAGTCCGAATAATGTAAATAATGCAAGTAATCATAATAAATCATCTCTGAGATAGAGAGAGATATTATAGCAACCAATTATTAAATTATGGTTCAATAGTGAAAGTACCTGACCAGACAGGTAACTCATTTTGTCGTGTGTGTAGAGAGAAATTACTTGGCACTAATTCAGGTTAAATTAAGTAAGAACGAACCGATTGTACCTGCTGTGCTAAATTGTGCAATTTGATTGCGTCTAAATCATGTTCAAGAATCATTTACGAAGTTTTTTCACTGCTCTTCGGAAACATTTTCGAATGTGCTCAAGATTTCTGGTCCTTTTTTTCTCTCTCTTCATATATTCTTTCATCTTCACATGTTTTTTTTTCTCTTTTTGTTTTTTGTATTTCATATTCTCTTTTTCTCTTTCGTTTCACAGTATACTGCTCTTACTTTTTCCTCCCACTTTGATCAGTATTTTTTATCCGTCCTGGATAAGACGATAAACTACATCCGCCTCTTGGGTATGACGTTAAACTACATCCGGCAGCAAGCCCTTTGATGAGAAGGTTTGGAGGAGCGTGGAACCAGCTCTTAATTGCTGGTGTTCCCAGGTCCATCCTGACCCGTGGTGGTAGCACCTGCTAGGGTCTCAACTATGGGCAAATAGTTAACCCCCAAACTGGGGTCAAAATACTGAAAATATAAACATAGTTTTTAATACAGCAATATATTTTTAAAGAAAAATATTACCAGCGATACATTTTTGAAGAAAAAGTATTACAGGAAATATACGTTTGAAGAAAATTATATTACCAGCAATATATTTTTGAAGGAAAAATATTACCAGCAATATATTTTTGAAGGAAAAATATTACCAGCAATAAAAATCTTGTCGGCATTAAAAAAACCAATGAGGTTGATATGCCGTAAAACAAACCAAACCAAAAATATTACCAGCATTAAAAATTTTGTCGACATTAAATAACCCATTGAGGTTGATATGCCGTAAAACAAACCAAACCTAAAATATTACCAGCAATAAAAATCTTGTCAGCATTAAATAACCCATTGAGATTGATATGCTGTGAAACAAACCAAACCAAAAATATTACCAGCAATAAAAATTTTGTCGGCATTAGATAACCCAGTGAGGTTGATATGACGTAAAACAAACCAAACCAAAAATATTACCAGCATTAAAAATCTTGCCGGCATTAAATAACCCATTGAGGTTGACATGCCGTAAAACAAACCAAACCAAAAATATTAACAGCATTAAAAATCTTGACGGCATTAAATAAATCATTGAGGTTGATATGCCGTAAAGCAAAACAAATCAAACCAATCAGTTTTTATTCGTTCTTCTTCTTCTTCTTCTTCTTCTTCTTCTTCTTCTTCTTCTTTATATATTGTCTTTCTTTATTAGCTTCCTTTTCCTTCTCCTCTTTTCTTCTCTCCTTCTTTCTTCTTTATCTTTCATATTTTTGTTCTTCCTTCGTTTTTCTCTTTCTTTTTTTTCACTCCTTTGTACTTTCCTCTCTTTATTGTTCTTCACTCTTACATCTTCCCCGTCTTCATTTTATTATGATATTTTACTCACGCATATTAGAAAACGATCACACACACACCCGGAAACAATGTATACGTGTGCTTCTTTAGATGATGAGTTTATGTAGATAATCATACCGGAAGGTTCAGTCCCTCCGACTCGCCCCACCTGGCTAGACATGTCTGCACCCTTACTGTTTGAAAACCGAAATCTCCACAGGACATAACAAACGTCAAATCACCCGCCATCAAATCCTTTACCACTGCACCCATGCCCGCAAGTAGCACATAGCGAATTATAATAATAATATTTCAGTTTTCGCTTTATAGCCGCCGGTCAGTGGTTGAAGCCCTTTTATACGTTTGCAACTGAATCAACCTTTAAAAACATTTATTCTTGTTTTTCCGTTTATTCGTCCGCCCTCTCACCTTTTCTGCTTTCGATAAATTACCAAATTCTCGTACGCACAACACCACGGCCGCTTTTCATCCGAATAAAAAAAAAAAAGAAAAAAAAAGTTTTCCACTTTCCGTCTTTTACTCATGAAAACACACGCATTGCCCGAAGAGGAAATCACCATATTCCAATGGTAAGCCTCGCGAGAACGACCGGAAGTTTCACTTTGCTCAGCCTTCTGTAAATTTTCAGTTTGTTGTTTTTTTTTCTTTTTTTTCCTTTTTTTGATTTTGTTGTCTGACGCATTTTCTTTTTCGTTTCATCATCATCATCATCATCATCATCATCATCATCATCATCATCATCATCATCAGCAGCAGCAGCAGCAGCAGCAGCAGCAGCATCAGAATCCTCATCGTCGTCATTTTCCTTTTCTTATCCCACATTGCTTTCTTCTTCCGCATCCGTTTGCTTTGTTTCTTCTTCTTCTTCTTCTTCTTCATCTGATCTTTTTCTTTCTTTTTCTTCTTCTGCTTTTTCTTTCTTCTTCTTTTTATTTACTTTCTTCTTTTTCTTCTTCTTCTGCTCATCTTCTGCTTCTTTTTTATTTACTTCTTTTTCTTCCGCTTTTTTCTTTTTCTTCTTCTTATTTACTTTCATTTCCTTGTCTTCTCTTTCTTCTGCTTTTTTCTTTGTCTTTTTATTTACTTTCTTTCTTTTTCTTCTTCTGCTTCTCTTCTCTTTCTTCTTCTTTTTCATCTTTTATTTACTTTCTTCTTCTTTTACTCCTTCTTCTTCTGCTTTTCTTTTCATGTTGCTCCCCCTCTTCTTCTTCTCCTTCTTCTACTCCAGTTCTTCTACTTTTTCTCGCTCTTCTTCTTTTTATTTACTTTCATCTTCTTCTGTTTTTTTTTATTCTTTTTTTCTCTTCTTCTTCTTCTTCTTCTTGTTTTGCTTAAGAGTCATTATTGCCACCGCTATACATCTATCTCTAGGCATCACTTAATTAACCCTTACACATAATCACGGAAACTTGCTTTGGCTTCTCAGACTATCTTTTGTACCTACAGAGAAATTTTATCTTCAAACCCAGCCACATCCTTTCCATTCCTCATCATTGCAATAAAAAAGAAGACTTAAGAATCACAAACATCTTTCTATCTTTTGCACCTGGAAAGGGGGGGGGGAGAGGGCATCAAATAAAAAAAAAACAACAACCCAAACCAAAACAGAAATCTGCAAAATATTAGAAACTAATTAAGATTTGTGTTGAGGAATACGTAAGTAAACAAAATTATAATATATCTATATATATATATATATAGAGAGAGAGAGAGAGAGAGAAAATTTTTTAACTGCTCTTTTATATATATATATATATATATATATATATATATATATAAATGTCAAAAATAAAAAGAATAAAAAAAATATGTTTCTATCCCATCAGAAATAACTGTTTTAAAACCAACATTTAAATCTTAAATTAAACTTAAATTTGAAGTTCATTTTCCTTTTCAATCGATGCTGAGAATAATAATAATGATAATAAGGTTTGTTCTCAGCATCGCTTTAAAATGGAACTGAACTTCAAATTTTAAATTTAATTTAAGTTTTGGTTTTGAAACAGTAATTTCTGTGTCGCGGTGGAAATATATTTAAAAAAAATAATTATATATATATATATATATATATATATATATAATGAAATTTACTTAGTGTGGTACAAGGTGGAATAGAACTGAGAGCTTGGGGTAAAATATTGCTATAAGATGAGAATTTTAAGTTTTTGCCCGAATTCGGACACCGACCGATGAAAAAGTGATCAATGTGGCTTCGTCCAAGGTTGAACGGAGGAAAAAGCGTCGAAAGTTAAACCTTTTCTATTTACTGCGACTCTCCTTTGGTGCTGTAGGATGTTTGAAATGCAATTCTTTAACAATAACAGTTTTTCTTTAATATTTAGCAAATGACAACTTAAATTTTCATGATTAGACGAGTATATTTCTGAAAACCTCTGTCAAGGAATTACAAGGGGTTTCGTGTTTTGTCATAAGATTTGTGTGAATTATATGCAATTTTATTCGCACATTTGAATTTTAAATCTTATGACCTTTTTTTTAATACTGAGTCTTAATTCGAATTTTGAAACTAAAACTTATTTTTATTTATCCTATAAAACCCAGAGGAGCATTCAAATCAATATAACAGGATAATTTAGAACGATATGAGGCGCTTGAAAATATTGCGTTATAAATGCTGTGTTTATGTCCTGCAGTTCAAGCGAAGGTTAAAATATGGAATTAAAATCTGAATAAATAAATATGCTTTCTAGAAACTAAGTGAAATATTAAGAGGTTTAAAAAATAAGATAAAAGATTAAAAGAAAACGGCATTATGTCAAATCTGTGTTATGTGAGTGAATGTGGAACAATTTCTTCAGAAATGAAGACAAGACATATATGTAGTTGTAATGATTCTTCGATTTCTTCGAGGTTCCATGTCACTTCATGATGTGGTTGATCATGGCGCTCCACAATTGTAGTGTCCCAAACTGGGGTCAAAACACCATGAAAATGTAAAAATAGGTTTTAATATCAGAAAAACTTTGTAAAAAAATTATTACCAGCAATAAATTTTTTGGAAAAAATAAAAGAATATTACCAGCAATTGTCGTCATTAAATAACCCATTTAGGTTGATATACCGTAAAACAAACCAAACCAGAGCAAAAAAACCATGCAAGTACCAAAACAGGTCGAGTTAAAAAACCAGCTTAAATTTTTTAAATTGTTAGCTCAGGTTATTTTTAATAGTGGCAAGTAGCGTATTTCATAATTTATTGGCGCCACCCTTTCAAAAGTAACCCACTCTGTAAATACATGTGACTACTGACAGTTTTTTTTCTAATTTTCACCTAGCACAGCGTGCAGGAGTTCCTCAGTATAAAGGATTATTAAATGAGGGATGTTCTAATGGCGTACATAGAGAGAGTAAGGGCACCTTGACGTGGTGTAATGGTTAGAAAGCTAGATCAATTACGGCTGAGCAGTGAGTTCGATTCTCACTGGGTGCTCCATACTTTCGGCCTTGTGCCACATCTAAGCTACGCTTGGAAAATCACTACATAAAGAGAGTAATTGGATATATAACATTTCGAATAGTTGGACCGTAGATCTGTTATGTTAGTGTAGGATATGGGAAAGTGTAGTATCTGCGCTTTGTGAGCTGCCGAGCCGGGTGTCTGTCGAACTCTCTGCTTGCAGAGGGGAACCCGGACGAAGCTCCGCCGAAGGGTGGGGTTTCGTTCGGGGAGGTTGACGGAACTAGCCCGCTTGGACGGGTTTAGATGGGTTTTATTTTTGGCTGGGCCTACGGGCTCAGACATACCCACATTAAAAAGGCCTTGTGCCACATTCAATTCCTGTGGGTGAATTGATAAATAAGGTAGGATATGGGGAACCTGAGGTCTACATATTGCATGGTTGATCTGGGTTTGATTCCGCTGTCTGTGATAGTTTTGGTCATATTTTGGTATGGGAGATGAGGAACTTAGTTTTTGAAACATTAACACCTTAAGTGGTACATGTAAAAAAAAACTACCTGGATTAAACCTTTGAGACTTGACCACCATTTTTTATATCTACTATGAAACAATACATACTAATTATTTGCGAATTTTGGCTCAGGAGCTCAGGCAGAAGGTTTAAAATTGTTCAGGAAAGCAGGGTTCAAATTTTATTAATTGTGAGAAAGAAAAGCTATAACAAAGCCTTTCATCATGGCATCAAGGAGATCCACTGGAGACTACTGCATTGTTTAAATCTCATTCATGAAATGGAAATACACTAGTCCCGATTAATTATAAATAGATCGTTACAGTTAATCAGACAGTTGAAATATTTTGGAGAGAAACAAGTACCAACATTTAAAGGAGGCTTTTAGCAGAGGAGGAGAATGTGACATCGAAATCTGAAGTACGCATTGGAAGAGCGAAAGATTCCTTCCAAAAGTTAAACAAAAAAGTAGGATCATTTCGTTTGAAACAAAGAAAAGAATACCGGGCTGTTACGTAACCTCGGTCCTCCTATATATATATATATATATATATATAAATATATATATATAATTATTTATTCGAAAATTATAACATAAATATATTATAAAATCACTACAAAAACGCCATTTTGTTTCAACACTTCTGGTGTCTTATCAAGTGATGTGGTTTTTATTTATTCTACATTCAACACCATCACTTGATAAGACACCAGCAGTGTTGAAACAAAATGGCTATTTTTGTAGTGATTTTATAACGTGTTTATGTTATTATTTTCGAATAAATAATTATATTTGCTCTACTCTGTATTGAGCTCTTTTTTAAGAATAGTATTTTTTGGTTATTGGATTTTATTCCGTATACACCAATCCTATATATATATATATCTTTGAATCATTTTACCCCAAGCAAGCTAATATAGCCACTAAAACGTAATGAATTACAGGGTGTGAAAGAATATAAGAAAAAGAATATATTTTAATGAATGCTGGACAATCTCCTCACAGATGAAGAAGAGAACTGAGTCAACATAAAATGTGATTCTAAAGAAGGATGCTGAGAATGCAATAAACTGGCGATGTGAGTAATGAGGAAGATTTAGAGGAAACAAAAAGAATACTCGTACTTAGAAGATATAAGTGAAATTTCTAAGGCACATAATGAGGAAAGAGGACTTGGAAAATTCAACACGCACGGAACATGTTAATGGCAAGAGATAAGCCGAGAATAATCGACCACCTAACGAGGCTGCGCTAATGGGTGGCAAAACAGGGATTAGGTGAGATAGCAAAAAGACAAACATTGCTATAAGCTCGTACAATGGTCAGGAAGATGTGGAGAGCCATAATCGATTCTGTATTAAAGGGACACGGTACATAGAAGAAGAATAAAAAAGAAGGCTTGGAGAATTTAACTCACAGGGCTCATCAAAAGGCACGGGAAACGGAGGAAAACAGTACGCAATCCACTTGATCAATTGAGAAAATGGATGTAAGAACTAGTAATACAAAGAAAATGGAGTATAGTGATTTTCCAAGCGTAGTTTAGGTGTGGCACAAGGCCGAAAGTATGGAGCACCCAGTAAGGATCGAACTCATTACTCAGTCGTAATAGTTCTAGCGAGACAATCTTGCTCACCATTACACCGCCTCGAGGTGCCCAAAACAATGGTAGTATAGTAAAAGAACTGGTATTGTTAGAGCAACAAAAAAGGAAGCTGTGGAGAGATGTATCGATATTATATATAAAGATAGATTTAAAATCTTGGCTTTGGACACCACCCCCAGCGTTTATATATATATATATATATATATATATATATATATATATATATATAAACTAACGATTACAACCACAACATCCACACTTGCATTATTCTATCATTATTAAATCAACTGTTTATTGATAAGTGAAAGAAGGAGGAGGAGTAGGAGAAGAAGAAGAGGAGGAAGAAGAAATAAAAAATTATGATTAGAGATAGTCTGTCCCGTGGGAAATCCCTTCTATTCTTGGCAATGGTGGCGGAGGGAAATACCGCCCTTACGCCTAACTGAACATGGCTAAACGATCAGGTTTTCCGCTGACAGCCATGACTACGCGGGGAGGAGCTGCTTATTTGGCTTCCCACGCCTGTTGCCAATGACGACAGCGACGATGACGAGACACCCCGAACCATGTTCGTGGCCACAAGCCGACTTCTCTTCGGCTCCCGGCATTTCACAACTATCACCGCTAAATTCTATTGCTCAAAGGCAGAAGATGGCGTCGACGACAATGGCGATGACTTTGTAAGGATTGAAAATGGTTGGAAGAGATATTTTTTTTTCCATGGAGAGGAAATGTGATATCGACGGGGTTAGGGGCGATGGTAGAGTTATCGTGACAAGGTTGGTGTTTATTGTGTAGATATTGACATTTCTAACATTTAAACTCAGCTTGTCTATGGCGGACACTTGTTGCTTAAAGAAAAACGTGTTGCACATACATTTTCCAAAATGCACACGCACACATATTCATCTTTGTTATGGTTGACAGATATAGTAATAGATTTTTGCTGCTACTGAGCAAGATAGAAAATTATTGGAGAATATTTCTCAGAATTTCTTACCAATGCTATTCTTCGCCAGCCATCGTAGCATTTCGGTGACAACATTTTATGTCGTTTTTCAGAAAATAATGTCCGATTTTAGAATAAATCTTTTAATTGTCTTCTAATATATTAATATCAATTATTTTAATAATGTTCTGTTAAAATACGTGATAGACAAATTCCCCAAACTTAATAAGGTTTTATCTTTAAATTCTTTGTTATTATCAAGAAAAAAAAACAAAGGATTTTTTTTTTGCTTATTAAATTGGATTTTTAATCGTTCAAAACTTCGGTAAAAAATATTTGTTCTTGCGTCTTGTTTTTCTTGCCATTAGTTAGTTTGGGAAATTTTAGCGGCGAAAAACACATTGATTTAGAAATTCTTGCAAGAATCAAGTAATTGTCGGATTTTCAGGAATTATTACCAAATGAATTAAATTATTTTTGTTTAGAAAATCTTGGTAAAAATATTATTATTAGATCTGTTATCCAACACTTAAGTTTATGAAATATCAAGAAATTCATTTTTGTGAGGTTTAATAATTCGATATAATAATGAGAATATAATTGTGTATATATGAAATGAAGAATTCTGTATATATGGAATGAAGAGTTCTATATATATGGAATCAATTCTGTATATATGGAATAAAAAAATTCAGTATATATGGAATGAAGAATTATGTATAAATGGAATAAACAGTTCTATATATGTGGAATGAAGAATTCTGTATATATGAAATGAAAAATTCAGGATATGTGGAATGAAGAATTCTGTATGTATATAAAATGAAGAATTCTGTATATATGGAATGAAGAATTCTGTATATAAGGTATTAGCAATTCTTTCTCTTGTTTCCATTGACTAGCGGATTGCACATCATTCGAACTGAAAAATGAATCAGCGGAATTGTCGTTTTAGCGAAAGTGTATGAAACAGATTTGTGCGCCAGAATAATATTTGATAAAAAATTAATGACTCTTAAAGTTATAAACAATACGTAACTTATGCAATGTTACCATTTTAATTAATATTTGCTAATATTTAATACATTTGTCTGGATTTCAGCGGCTGCAAACATAGACGCACATTTTTAGTTTTATATATTAAATGAAAAAGAAATATTATGTTTTCGTCTTTCGCCGAAAAATACCGCTGGAAATTTTCCTCTTGTCCTCCATAGTTCGCAAGAAAAAAGTAGACATGGTAAAACGCGACACCAAAAATAGAAAAAAAATGGTTGAAAAACGATCTTAACTCGAGAGTAATAAAACATAAGAAATGAAACATAAGTCAAATAATACGTCTTTAACATAAATACATTTTAGATTTTAAAAGCGCCTTCGGGAGAAAAAGTGGTTCACCCTATAAAAATATCGATCAAACAGTTTCGGCTGTTTTCTGTAGGAAAACGCGACACAAAGATGTTGAAGAAAATGGTGACGAAAACGTTGCGTTGATTACAAAATGTCGGCCTGAAAATTTAGAAAATTTCATGTCATGTTTCATAATGTTCAAAAAACATAATGAAATTCAAAGGCCTTTTTAATGTGGGTATAGGCCCAGCCAAAAATGAGGATCGGTAGCGCAACTTGAACCGGGCCGTGCGGGTATTCTTTTTTACAAATAGATATGAGGATCGGTACAAGAAGTTTCTAAAATATTAGATTCCATAGTTTTCTTTTAAGCTATAAGCCATAAAGTATCTCAAGGTCACATGGCACAGTGGACAAAGGCGTTAGTTAGGTCCAGTGACAGGGGAATTAACAGGAGATAACTGACATCCATTAAACATAGCACGTGGAACTAGAACAGTCTACCCCAGTGAGCGAAATAAAGGGTTCAGTTCGACATTCCAACAACCATGAAGAAGGTCGAAGCGTACAACGGCCGAAACGTTGTAATAACTATGGCGACAAAGATGAGGACAATAGTCCGAATAATGTAAAAAAATTATTGCTGGTAATAATTTTTTTCTTCAAAAATACATTGCTGGTAATATTTTTTTCATTCAAAAAAGTATTTCTGGTAATAATTTTTTCTTCAAAAGATTTATTGCTGGTATTAAACCTATTTTTACACTTTCATAGTGTATTGACCCCAGTTTAACTATTTATCCATAGGTGGGACCCTAACAGGTGTTAGCACACTGGTCATGCTGGACTTGGGAACACCAGTAATTAAGAGGAGATTCCATGCTCATCAAAACCTCCTGATCAGAGTTTATCGTCTTGTCAGGACGTAGTTTATCGTCTTACCCAGGACGCGGATGTAGTCTATCGTTTTGCCCAGGATACGGATGTAGTTTATCGTCATACTCAGGACGTGAATCTAGTTTATAGTCTTACCCAGGACGTGGACGTGGACGTAGATTATCGTCTTACGCAGGACGCGGACCTAGTTTATAGTCTTACCCAGGACGCGAATGTAGTTTATCGTCTTACCCAGGACGCGGACCTAGTTTATAGTCTTAACCCAGGACGTGGATGTAGTTTATCGTCTTACCCAGGACGCGTGTTCATTTTTGTAAGTTTTATCTATTTCAACTATTAAATGTGTTGTAATTAATGAAGATCTAGCTCTAGATTTTGATTGACTATGTAAACTGAGGCAGATATTCGCGTACACGCGCGCATATAATTGGAAGATAGCTAGAGTGAATATTCTGAGATCTAGAGTTCCTTCTGCTTGCTTTACAAAAGTAGGGAGTTCAAAATTTTTAAAGGGAGTCGGCCCAAAGCGTTGACCCAAATACCGTTCATTTACGAGGTCCGATAAAAAAGATGCGGGACTGGTACTATAAAAAGAAAACTACGTCACATATCAATTCGGCATTTCATCTCCTTCGAAGTAGTCGACTTCTGAAGCCACACATTTTATCCAGCGTCATTTCCATTGAGCCAAGTATTTCTGGAACTCATTTTTGAGGATAGCGAGAAGCTGCCTCGTCGCCTTCTCTTGAATTTTCTCTAGATCTTGAAATTTTGTTCATTTTAAGTAAGATTTGATTTTTGGAAAGAGGAGAAGGTTGGAAATTTATTGAAATTCTTCCTGTTTTGCTGTAAAGTACCATAATGCAATAAAGTACCAATGAAGTAATATAATGTAAACATATTAGAGTTGGCGTCCATTACTTGAAGCTTATTGTTTCTCAAGTTGTAGGGTGTATGTCAAATATCACAAGAGCCAACAATTTTTCAGCTTCCATCCAGTAGCACTTTAAGCAAGAGAAGAAGTGAGGAGGAAAAATAAGCTGAAAAGGTCACTGGGTGGATTGGAAGAGAGACTCAGACATTGGCACGCAACCGAGTTATATGGAGGGAGCTCCTCAGCTTCGCAGTGACTGAATGATCAAAGCCAGTCATTGGGAGTGATGATGATGTTAATCATAATGATGATGACGAACAGGTTTCTAAAAGTATATTTTATATGCCGTAAAAATACATTTCATTTGCGTGATAAAAACGGATATTCTAATAGAAGAAAATTTACAATATAAAAGGAGGTTAGCAAAAATATATTAAAATCATAATATATATATATATATATATATATATATATATATATATATATATATATATATATATTTGCTTTTAAATTCCTTGTGGAACATTGGGTCGCAAGATAAATTTGCGGTTTCTATAACAGGCCAGTTTTTTCAAGTGAGTAGATTGTTAGCCTACTGCACAACCCCCAACCTAGATGATCAGGTTTTGAATTCAGAGTTGTCCTTCTCCTAGACCAGTTTCCATCCAAGGCTATAGAACCCGGTCTGTCCTATTATTTACCCATAGCTAGTAGGGGGTGGGTGGAGAAGAGGATATTAGCATGTAAGTGAATGTAATGGATTCGACTCTCCGATTCCTCAAACCGAGCCGGTATCCATTGCTCCACCGTGTCTCCTCTCATATTATCGTAAAATGATAATATCGAAATGTAACAACGAATAACAAAAAACACAGCTAAACCGTTTTATCGATCCTCATCAGAGCAATGATTGGGACAAAAATGTACACTGTGACACAGAAAAAAAAATATAAGACCAGCCCCACGACAGATGATATATGCAAGAAAATATAACGCTTAAAAGGTAATTACCTTTAAGCCCACTAAACACTCCTGTTTATAGAGAGATGGCTGGTAGGACTTAATGTACACTGATTTCAAAACTTTCAAGTGATACTAGGAATTAGCTTTGCTCATCACTGAGGCTATAAGACCAGAGACAATGCTAGCTTTTTATCAAATGCTCTGCTATCGATGATCCTGTTGTATTTATGCACCTATATAAATTGTCCACCTTGCCTTTGCGGATATTGGCTGGTACATGTTGGTTGATATGTACTTCCAAACTTTGAACTGTTCTGCCGACATAGTCTGCACCATACTGACATCTAAATTGGTGAATTACCGTACTAATATGATGGCTGGACAGAATATCCTTCTGGGTCGGTGTCAAAATAGAGAATCAAAAACAATAAAAGGATTGGCGGAAAAAATAACTTTTATTTTACACCAACTGAGATCTGCTTAGCAAATATTGTACTCACCGCTCTAATACAGGACACACACAAATAGATGTGACATTTCGAAGGACCAATCGGCCGAGGCTTACGAAATTATCGCATTCTCCCCGAATCTATCTATCTATCTATCTATCATGGGTCCTTACCTATAACTACAGAATGAACTCTTCCTAACACTATGTATACTACGCCTCTCAAGAGAGAGGGTCGAATCGAGTCGAGCCGATAGTAGTTCACTCCAAACCAGACTGACAGTCATACTAACACCTTCCAAATCTTGTATTGTTATTTCATGTAATATACCTTCGTTATTTCTACTCTTGTGTTCGTGTTGTTCTTCCTTGGTCCTAACCTGGACCATAACACTATCCCAGTCTCTTCATCTATCTATCTATCTATCTATCTATCTATCTATCTATCTATCTATCTATCTATCTATCTATCTATCTATCTATCTATCTATGCCAGTCTCTTTATCTATCTATTCATCTATGGAAGTAATAAAAATATATTACCGTACAATAAGAATACGGAAATATAACAACAAATAACAAAAAAGACAGCTAAACCGTTTTAACGGTCCTCTCTCTCATTAGAACAAAGACTGAAGACAAAATGTATATAACGACTAAAGCATTAAAAAATTAATTAAAACTGCAAGAACATCGTAATGCCATAACATGTGAGGAAATAGAAAAATAAAGCATGCCTGACCACATATGGAGGGAAAAGTGAGATCCACACCCCGTGTGGGATGAGGTTGAAATAACAAATAGAGAACATCACTGAAAAATAGAAAAACTTAAGGAATCAGCACATATGCTAGGTCACAAAAATCTCCTGAGCCGGCCAGGCATAGAAATGAATACAATATGGGAACCAGTAATAAGGAGTGCCAGAGAAAAGCAGTAATAACAACAAAAATTGCAATATGACCTCTGGTAAAAACAATTACTGTAACATTAAGTTTATAATTCATAGACTGACGTCTACAAGGACACATGGCCCAGTTAGTTGGATTCAGTGACTTGACCCAATGAATTGAGGCTACTGCAGCAGTGAACAAAAACTTGGAGTGTTGAGTGAAAGGGAGATGACCGAGACTCTCGGAAGAGGCATGCCAGCTAGAACAATTCACCCCGGTAGACGAAATAAAGGGTTCAGTTCGAAATTCAAATCATCTGAAGAAGGCCGGAGCGTAGAACGACTGAAACGTCGCGAATATGGCAATAAAGATGAGGACAGCCTTCCGGACAATGTAAATAATGCAAATAGTAATACCTCATCTCAGAAATATAAACGGATATTAAGATCTTAGGGTAATGCTATATGAGAAAAATGTAACATTTATAAGCTTTTACCTTTAAGCCAACTAGCCAATCTATCTGCTTACAGAGAGATGGTTGGTTGGACTTAATATACACTGATTCTAACACTTTCAAGTAAAACTTGAAATCATGTTTTTCTTTGGTATTTTGTCTTGCTTTTTAAACCCAATGATCTTCAGGTTGTAAACAGTCACTTCCCCGTTGAACTTCAAGACTGAAGGTCATAACATTACCTACTGATCACAATCTAACCGACTTACCTCAAATATTTTTCTACAAAGTTTATAATAACTGACTTTCTATCAAATCTTGCATCATGCTAAAAGTAAAAAGAAAAATTCAATTGTTCCTGTAGCAACTACTATTGCCATCATGATAACGTTTTCTCTATAATAAAATACTCAGCCGTCCTGGGAAAGACGATAAACTACATCCACGTCCTGGGAAAGACGATAAACTACATCCACGTCCTGGGTAAGACGATAAACTACGTCCAACAGCAAGACCTCTTATCACGAGATTTTGAGGAGCGTGGAACCACCTCTTAATTGCTGGTGTTCCCAGGTCCACCCTGACCCCGGGTGGTTGCATCTCTTAGGGTCCCAGCTATGGGTGAAAAGTTAACCCCCCAAAATGGGATCAAAACATTTGAAAGTGTAAAAATAGGTTTTATTACCAGCAACACGTTTTTTGTAAAATAAAATTTACCAGCAATAAATTTTTGAAGAAAAAATTACTACCAGCAATAGATTTTTGAAAAAAATATTAAAAGCCATACATTTTCGGAAAAAATATTACCAGCAATAAAAATCTTGTCAGCATTAAATAACCCATTGATGTTGGTATGCCGTAAAACAAAATAAACAAGCAAAATATCCAACTGTTTCATTATACAGGGTGCGTCTGGTATATGAGAACATATTTTATGGATTAATAAAAAACTTGTTGAACAAATGAATATAATTATATTTGATTACAAACAATTAAAAATTAAATTTAGCTATCATTTAACTTTATTCAATAAAACCACCACTAGCATCAATAACTTCCTCTACACGAGGTCAAAATCGGCTGCAAGCTCTGATTAATTGGTCCTTATTTATGTCAGACATTACTCGAACTATTTCAGCTTTGAGAGAGTCTTTGTTATTATGAGGGTGTTTATTAACCTCCTTCTCAACAACGCTCCACACATAATAGTCTAGTGGATTGAAATCTGTAGAGTTAGGAGACCAAATGTTGGGTGTGATGTGGTCGTACAAATGGTCAGCCATCCATCCTTGTGTTTGTAGAGCCTTGTGGGATGGAGCAGAGACTTGTTAGAATATGTAAGGCCTGCCGTCGCATATGTTGTCAATCTAGGGCTTGACAACAGTTTCAAGAACCTCAATATAAGCAGCAGCATTGACTCTAAGACCTTGTGGAAAAAAAGTGTGGTGGCATAACATGTCCTTCATTGCTAACAACACCCAATACCATAACACTGGAAGGAAATTGTGTGCGCATCACGATTGGCACCTCAGAAGGGTCTGAACAAAGCCATCTGTCATTTGTTCTGTTAAGTTTTTGATCTTGAGCAAAATTTTTCTCATCTGAGAAAAACCAAATCACACCAGCTTCTGAAGGATTTTTAAGTTTGTTTAAAAGACTTTTGGATCTGTTTAAACGGTTTTCTTTTTTTTTTTTTCAGACATAAATTAACCTCTCTTCATTACGTAGGACTTGTATCGAATGTCTTCATGGACACTCCTTCTAACTGTTTTTCAGACACATACAGATTTTTGGCAATTGACCTCATTGGTTGACCTCATTTTCATCAATTGTCTTCTTGACTTCCTGAATAAATTCGGATGTTCTCACTTTATCAAAACGTGCAGAATGTCTTTTACATTTTGATACAGCCATTAGGGAATTGTCAGCGTCTTCTAACTCTTTTCGTATCTTGTAGACAAACGATCTTGCAACTCTAAGGAAACATGCACTATCCAAACCGCTATGATCAGCCTTTAATGTCACAATCACAGCATGCCTTTTCATTTCATTTGTTATCATAAGGTTTGCTATTCTTGATTTCTGAAAAATAAAAGCATTAGAAGTTCGTGGGAAGCAGTATTAATCTTAAATCTGTATGTCCTCAAATACCAGCCGCACCCTGTAATTACAACCGTACAATGAACTCAACTGCTAGTTGTAAAACAGATACTGTCTGACAGATTAACAATATACGAATATTTCGGAGGAAGTCCATATCTGAAATTAGTCCCCAGTCAATTCTGAATGTAAGCTTTGTTCGTTGATAAATTAAAAATCGGTCAGAGAACAAAGAAATTCGGCTATTAGTAGAAGCTATAGCTTGCTTCTTTGAAATAGAGAATTTTTTGAACGTCTTTTGAACTGTTCTCTGAGGGTTTATCGAAAAAGGTCAAATATTTTCTCTTTCTCGAAGATTTGAAATTCTTGTTCAGTGAGTTTGAAGGAATTGCGAGATTTAACTGAGAATAGCCGCGGCGGCTTGTAAGAGTTGAAAGTGGATCTGTTATAAAAGGAAGACGCATTCGTCAGTGAACTGAAGAAAGGAACCGGATATTTGATTGGTTAAATGAAAACAGATATTTGATTGGTTAAAATCGAGGGGAAAAAAGAGAAAATGAGTGTGTGGGAGAAAATAGTAAGATGATAAAATAGAAAGTTAACTTGATAGATTCAATCAATTAATAGCAGAAGTATCTATCTATCTATCTATCTATCTATCTATCTATCTATCTATCTATCTATCTGAGCCTGTTTTTATCTATTTATCTGAGCCTGTTTTTATCTATCTATCTATCTATCTATCTATCTATCTATCTATCTATCTATCTATCTATCCTAGTCTCTTCATTATCTATCTATCTATCTATCTATCTATCTATCTATCTATCTATCTATCTAATACAGACACGCTTACTCATAGACATTCTTAAGCATATACACTTAGACGAATGAATGTATACTGATTTTGTCTCCAGAGATAGAATGTCGGCCTAGTTGACCGATATGTTTGATGTCCAGTTGCGAGAAGTTCGCTTGTTAAATCGCATTGCGACAAGTTCTCATGCGTTAAAAAAATAATTGAATTCTTTTGTAAAAAAAAGTTTACATTGCCCAGGAGGTGGATTAAACATTGACCGACTCCAGCTTAATTCTTGCCCGTCCCGATGGTATTCCAATGACAAAACCATCAGAGCTATGTAGCAAATAATTGAACATGACAAAGAGAATGTACGTGGCACATAACCTGTAGACATTTTTACAACATACATGCATACTTCAGTATCTGTGTATATTTCTGAGATGAGGTACATTATTTACATTATTCGGACTATTGTCCTCATCTTTGTCGCCATATTTATTACAACGTTTCAGTCGTTGTATGCTCCGGCCTTCTTCAGGTGGTTGGAATGTCCGCCATTTTTCATCTCGACAGGATCAGACTTTGATTTTCCCCATTCCGTCATTTATTTTTACCCTCCCCATTTCATTAGTGAGCGTGTTTCTTGATTCTCTCTATCGACAGAATACAGCGGCCAATTTTAGTATTTTGAGGGGTGGACGGTTCCTACTAATATTGTTTTCCTAGTTAATATGTGAATAAGTGTTGTTCCTGGCCAAGTTTTTTCTTTAGTTTACATACACTCTCCATATTTTCATGTATCATGAAATTTATATATATATATTATATATATATATATATATATATATATATATATATATATATATATATATATATATATATAATAATCCTAAGGAGCCAGGCAAATATACCTAGGTTTCACCTAAACGAATCTTCAGGGTAAAGCTTTGCCTGTCTCCTTAGGATTATTTTAGGTTTTGCTCTACTTACTGTATTGAGCACTTTACGTCGTTGTTTTTTTACTCGTTTTGTTTTTTTTTCTTTGGACTTGAAACTTAAACACTTGACCATTGTTTTCGCATTGGATGAATGTTCTTGGTTCTTTTTTTTTTTCATTCCCCATTTTTCCTCGGGTACCGATTTGTTCTACTGCAAGTTGAGCTATCCGAGTTTTTTCCACCATATATATATATATATATATATATATATATATATATATATATATGTGTGTGTGTGTGTGTGTGTGCTTGTGTGTGTATACGAACATTAGAAACTTTTACATCATGGGGTGTCTTGTAGGTCCCTTGTGAATATGTGGTATTGTGTGTGTGTGCAGGATTGAGAGGTGATGGATGAGTTCTTGTGGTGAATGTGTGATTGTAATGAATGAATGGGTCGTAATTGTGATTAACTAGGACTGGGACGGCTAGTCAAAGACCAAACTTTCCCCATTTCCCTCTCGGCCATGTGCCACAATTTTGAAGAACAGTTTTTCGATACCGAGTTTCCTCTACACTCTCCGAAGTGCCCCTTACTATCTCGAACAGGATTTCTTAAATGAGATAGATATCATAATTAAGAGAGGCGCGGAGCTAATTTGCAACGTTAATTTCGACGACACAGGCTAGAGGCAGGCAAAGCTCCTTTTGAGTTTCGGAGGCCTGGGCCTTTGATCAGCGGTAGATTTGGCCCTTCCAGCATATCTTTCTTCACTTTCGTCCAGTCACGAATTAATTGATGAGATACTCGGTGGCTCGTCTCAGTGTTTCTCGGATAGTTCTTTCGAACAAGCCATCAGCGTCTGGGCGCCAAAATTACTTTCTATGCCACTAGACACATAAAAAAAAAAAGCTGGGATAAAACAAAATGCGAGACTAATTTTACTAATTTGAGGCTCTCTCTGGATCAGCATCCCCTCGCCTGTCTGATATCTGCTTCACAACTGAGTAGTGGCGCCTGGCTCAACGCAGTGCCCTCTTCATCTACCGGTACCCATCTAAATGATGAGTGCACTCGGGTCGGAGTCGCGATCCGTCTTGGACTCAAATTATGTGAGCGTCACAGGTGCAGATGTGGAGCCTCCATCGATGCGTTTGGTTTGCATCCTCTCTCCTGTCGTCGTATTGCCGGCCGATTTCCACGGTATGCAGCAATAAATGCCATCATAAGAGGTTTGAATGCAGCTGGGTTCCCTTCCAAAATCGAACCCGGAGGCCTCGACCGCGGTGATAGAAAGTAGCCGGATGGCATTACCATTTTCCCTTTTAAAATGGGGAAGTCGTTGATTTGGGATATGACCTGTACGGATACATTTTCGACCGGTATTTTGATCAGGTCCGCGATTGAGCAGGGGTCCGTCGCCCGGGACGCAGAGATAAAAATAAAATAGTTTAATATTCTTCCTTTGCTGATAGATTTTTTAAACTCCTGTGGCAGTGGAGACTTTTGGGGTTATTGGCCCTCGTTCGATGGCGTTCCTTCGGGGGATTGGCGCGATTGCGTCTCGATTAAGGGACGAGCCTCACGAAACGGAGTGGCTCTTGCAGCGTATCTCACTGGCGATGGTTCGAGGTAATGCTTTCTCCATCATTGTGGATGGCAGAGGATAGAAAAAAATTGTTTATATTTACTTTGTTCAATCTTTTTTTTCAATAAATAAATTTGTTCATTATCAAAAATTTAGTATTTATACAAAATAAATATCTTTTTCCTTCTTTTGTTACGACCTTGCTTTCTCTTTCGAAGCTGACTAAACGTGTTGCCGAAATAGTTAATAAGAGTCGTAACTCTTTATTTTCTATCGTTACTTCTACAAGTAGAATTACTTGTAGGCAACATATAAAGTTTTTTGTTGCAATTTGACACAAACAATTGCACCACGAGATTACACCAGTAACAATTAAGAATTCATTATCATTTCTTTCTTTCTTTCTTCGCTGAGTTTCGCTTCAAACTCTGCCATTATAGTTTTTCTACCTTCCCTTTCCCCAAACGGTCGGACTTAAAATCCCGACATTATTTAGTGATACAAGTCTTACTAATTTAACCCATAGCTGGGGGAGAAGTGGTGGATTCGTAACATTCCCAAGAGTATTTGTAATTATCTGGAAGTGGAACTCTGTACTCTAAGAAATCCAAAGCCAAGCCGTCCTGGGTAAGACGTTAAACTACATCCGCGTCCTGGGTAAGACGACAAACTACGGCCAGCAGCAATTATACGTCCAATTATATGCGCGCGTGTACGCGAATATCTGCCTCAGTTTACATAGTCAATCAAAATCTAGAGCTAGATCTTCATTAATTACAACACATTTAATAGTTGAAATAGATAAAACTTACCAAAATGAACACACGTCCAGGGTAAGACGATAAACTACGTCCAGCAGCAAGACCTCTGATCAGGAGGTTTTGAGGAGCATGGAACCACCTCTTAATTGCTGGTGTTCCCAGGTCCACACTGACCCGGGGTGGTAGCATCTATTAGGGTCCCAACTATGGGCAAATAGTTAACTATCACCAGCAATACTTTTTGAAAAAAATATTACCAGCAATACAATTTTGAAGGAAAAGTATTACCAGAAACAGATTTTTGACAAAACAAAATATTACCAACAATAAAACATTTTGTCGGCATTAAGTAACCCATTGAAGTTGATATACCGTAAAACAAAATAAACCAAACCTAAGGTTACAGACCCTGGTATTCCCAAGCGATCGCCCATCAAGGTACTAACCAGGATCGGCTTTGCTTAACTTCGGTGATCGTACGAGAAATGGTATTTCAACGTGATGTGGACATAAGCCAACGTGAAAGTGAATATTAGGAAAGGGTGGTATTTGAACTCACATTACCGATTTCTTAATTCGGGCCGTTAACCATTACACCACCTAGTCACACAGGAATACTTAATCTTGAGTACCCTATATCTATTTTCTTTAATTGGGGTAATTGAAGAAAATAAATATCAAGTACTCAAGAGCGGGTGCAGAATTAATTTAAACTCGGAATTAATTTCAATTCGGAATTAATTTCAACTCGGAACTAATTTCAACTCGGAACTAAGGGTTAGGGTAGCACCTGTTAGGGTCCCAGCTATGGGCAAACTGGGGTCAAATCACTACGAAAGTGTAAAAATAGGTTTAAATACCAGAGATATTTTGTAAAAAATGATTACCAGCAATAAGTTTTTTGAGGAAAAAAATATTAGCAGCAATACTTTTTAGAAATAAAATATAACCAGCAATAAAAATTTTCTCAGCATTAAATAAACAATTGAAGTTGATATGACGTAAAACAAACCAAACCATATCTATCTATCTATCTATCTATCTATCTATCTATCTATCTATCTATCTTTTCATATCTATATTTCGAACTCAGACGAGTATAGTAATATAAAAAGACACATACATACATGCATACGCATACACACACATATATATATATATATATATTAGAGAAAAGAAGAATAATGTGGGAGTATTTAAAGACGGACCAGTTGATTGAACAAAGAATGAAATAAAAAAACGCAAATCAAAGACTGTCAAATGCTTTCAAGTTGATTTATTTTTTGGTTTGGTGTAAAGTGCTGACACTGAGATGATCCCGATCCTAAGAGGTTACATTTCGAGGGACGCCAAAGACGCTTGGATTAAACAGAATATATTCTTTTTGTACATGAAAAAAGTCTACTTGAACAAGGAAAGCTTAAAGAAATCGAGACAACATTTGACTGGTATGGCTTTCTTCTCTATTAAAACATCTAGGCTATAAAAAGCATTTCCCTTAATGTTAAGACAAGTCAGGACTTCTTTCTTTCTTTCTTTTTTTCTTTTTTCTTTCTTTCTTTCTTTCTTTCTTATATTTGGTATCATTCTTTTTTTTTCTTTCCTTTACTTAAAGGCTTTCATTTTTTCTTACTTGGTATCTTTGTATTTTTGTTTGTTTCTTTCTTTTATACGTAGCATCTTTCTTTCTTTCTTTCTTTTATGTCAAGCTCCCTCAGTACTTAAATGGTTGTCGCTTGGAAACACCGCCTACTGTAAGCAACATCCCACAATTCGAAATATGTTTCGGATTTAATTAACATACGAAAGGTTGATAAACCGTAAAAAATAAATCAATCTTTCTTCTTATACTTGGATTTATTTCTTCTTTTCTTTCTATAAATTCATGTATCTTTAAAAACGTCCCCTGTATGAGCCTTGCCTTGCTTAATTGATGGCAGCCTATCTTTGCTTTCTTTATGGCGTATCTAATAAGTTACCGGGGAGTTTAAATGTTCATTAATCTTGCAATAAATTACTGCTTGGAAATGTGAGTAATTGTTATTTAAACGCTGAAATGCTTCCTTTCGAAAACACGTAAATTTTCTAACCAAACCAACAAACGAAAATAAATTCTAAAATCTTTGCTACGTTTTACGTCGTATTAAGAGACGTTTAAATGTTACATCCCTTTTAAAATGGCATGGGATTTTTAATTTATGATATCTTACTCTTTGGAACGTGTTAAAAATTCGGGCCAAGACTATTGAATACTAAATATATTAATAATTGATAACTTTGTTATATGTGGGGAAATAAATAAAACTAACAATGTAAGATCAATTTAAATATGACCTATTGATATATAAGTAAATACAACAATAATTATGCATTTTGCAACTTATGATCTTCGCCCTCTCTAAGCTTCTAACTTTCTGGCCTGGAGTAACAAGGTTTCTCACAGGTTTCACGTACAATTTCATTTTCAGGTCTTTTTTCATTGCTCTTTGAACTGTCATAACTGAAACTCCCCTCTCACGTACCAAACATCTTATGAATTGAGTTGGATCTTTTCTTCCTGTTCTGACCGCCTGCTCCAGTTTTCCTCTCTATTGTTCCGTCTTTTTTAAACATTCACCGTCTTCTTGATGGTACTTGAATGGATTTTGAAGATGAAAGTCAGAGTATGAATGTTGGTACCATTGCTGACGGCCTGAATGATCCCCATTGCTCAGCTGGGAAGACAGTGAGGCTGGACAAAATGATTTTATCCTGTTCTATTTCTAGCTGAATAACTCAAAGGGTTTTTCAGTGGTTCTTACGACAAATGGTGTCAAGATGGCTAAACGTCTTATCTGGAAACCTGGAGAAAAGAGACTGAATTAAATTAGTGATGTTTTAGATATTAAACATTTTGTGGGATGGACAATTATCCCATGTTGTTACACGATTTGGACAATTTTGCTGTTACACCCGGTATATGTATGTGTAGTGATGTATGTGTATATATATGTGTAGTGGTGTATGTGTATATATGTATGTGCAGTGGTGTATGTGTATATATGTATGTGTAGTGGCGTATGTGTATATATGTATGTGTAGTGGCGTATGTGTATATATGTATGTGTAGTGATGTATGTGTATATATGTATGTGTAGTGGTGTATGTGCGTTTGAATAAAAGCTTTCTTTAGTATTCGTAATGTTTGCATAATGATATATTTTACTTAAAATTAAATAATGGTTAATACGCGTAATTTTAACAACTAAACTACACACCCTCTTTATCTGGTTTATTTCTTTTCCTTTTCCTTTTCTTTTCTTTTTCTTTCTTTCTTTCTTTCTTTCTTTCTTCAATTTTCTTTTTCTTTTCTTTTTCTTTCTTTCTTTCTTTCTTCAATTTTCCTTTTTTTGATTTCTTTTTTCTTTCTTTCTTTCTTTCTTTCTTTTTTTTTCAATTTCCTTCTTTCTTTCTTTCTTTCTTTCTTTCTTTCTTTCTAATTTACGGCCATATCACATTAAAGCACTTGTTCTCGTCCGACCACCGAAGTTAAGCAACGTCGATCCTGGTCAGTAACTAGATGGGTGACCGCTTGGGCATACCAGATGCTGTGATCTTAGATGTGCGTGTAGTGAAATGAATAACAGCTTCGTATTTGAAATCGCAAAGCCAAGTTCCAATTCCAGTCGGGTTCGTTCTTTTAACTTACGCGCAATTACCCTTGGGAAAGGTATGAATCCACCTGTTTTCTACGCGATTGAAACTTGTATCACTAAATCATTATTATCTCCAAAAAATTCTTACAATCTAATATTTCCTGGCTTTAAATAACCATCAACGGGTTGATAAGTCGTAAAAAACAAATGAATATATCGCAATTCCTGCATGATTGGTCATCATTATTTACATTATGCATAGTCAAACCGATGTCATCATCTTTGATTTAGTTTGATTTATTTTGCTTTACGGCATATCAACACTTCAATGGGTTATTTAATGCCGACAAGATTTTTAGGATAGGTTCGGATTAATGGAATGCGTATTTCTAGTAAGAAATCAGTTTGTAGATCAGGTTTCATTGACGTATTTTGTAAAGAGTGTTTTTGTTGAAAATCAAATGTATTTCTGGTAATAAACAAATATATTGCTGGTATTTTTACTATAAAAATCTACTGTATACTTTCATAGTATTTTAACCCTATTTTGAGGGTCAACTATTTGTTCATAGCTGGGAGCCTAAGAAGTGCTAGCAGACCGGGTCATGATGGACCTCGGAACAACAGCAATTAAGACGTGGTTCCACTCTCCTCAAAACCTGCTAATCATAGACCCTGCTGCTGGGTGTAGATTATCGCCATACCCAGAACGAAGTCATCATCTTTGTTTTTATTTTTACAACGTTTTGGTCGGAGTTTTTGATCCGGGTAACCTTGAGAGAATTTAGGACGTAACCCTTTATTTAATCTACGGGCATAGAATTTCTTTGTTCCATTGTCCAGAGAACAGGACGAGATATTTAATATATAATATTTCTCCTAAAGTCTTTTTATTCTCTTTTACTTCCAGTAGCCAGTCTTAGTGGTATTATTGTCTTGCTTGTATTGAACTGATTAAATATATATATATCTTGCAATATATATATATATATATATATATATATATATATATATATATATATATATATATATATATAAAGAGTGTTGATATTTGACTATGTTTTTATTATATATATATTACACGTTCATCTTGATGTTTCTTTCAGCAAGTAAATAAGTGCAGAAAAGTGATAAACTTCAACAACCATGATCACCCAATTGTGTTTACTCTTATCATTGTAGTGGCTTGAAGTACCCACCCCAGAATAAACAAGATTTTCCCCTGGGTATATCTTCTCTATCCCTGCTGCAATGATGACCCTGATCCTTTATGGACCCTATAGTTACCCTAGAGATGTTTCACTTACCTTTTGCTTCTCCTACCTTTCAACCTTTCATCTATCCCATTTCCGGCCATAAAAGCCACACTGCCGAAAAACAAAGAAAAAGCTCCCAAATTCTCCCTGTTTTCTACTTAGACGGTTGGGTTACCAATACAGCAATTCAGATTCACACCTTTCCAGAATATATATTTTTTTTACTAATGTTCAACCAACATAAGGCCCACGAACCACTCAAGGCAGAGGGTTAATGAATGAGGTGTGTGACATGAATGTAAGATTAGAAAGTAGGAAGTGAAGATTATGTGGATACAGAAGATAAGTAACGTTTGTTAGCTTTCATCCAAGCAGTTCTTGGAGAAAATCTGGCTGAGTGGAACTTCCTCCTTACAAATGGAATACGAGTGAAAGTGAAAGAGAATGCGAAGACTGAAAATGGGGAGGATTGAGGAAAGGAAAAAAAAAAAAAAGAAACAGGGTTAAAAAAGAAAAAGACAGAAGATGGCGATTGAAGTTTTATTTAAATTTTTGAAGATTGTAGTTATCAGGGAAGCAAGAAATCAGAAGGGAGTTTCGCAGATGGGAAGTGCGTGATATTATATATAAAGATTTGAACTAGTGAAACTAAGAAATGTAAGTCTTCCGGATATTTATCATGGCAGTAGCAATAGTGTAGCGACGGATTTGCAACTTTGTGCCGGCGGGAAAGAAGTTGCATGGTTAATTTCGTTTTGGGCCCCTGAATATCTCAGTTTCGGTCGGTTTTTAACGTGGGGACCTGAGGGTTTCCACTCGGACCGCTGGCCTAAGCTGGTGTTAGTTGGTCAGAGCTCGTCTAAGCTAGTCATAGCCGTGATACCATATGTACCAGGTAATCATCAACCGGAATAGTGTATAATAAGTGATTATTTACCCACGCAGCAAGATGTAGCACAAGGCTGAGTTTTAAAGTGGGGTATCCGAGCCCGTAGCCTGGGGCAAAAATTCCATATAGACCACGTAAAAACGGAGTCAGTTTCCCGGGACGAGGCACTGTCCGTCGGCAGTGCCTCGTCTGGGGGGATATACCCTCTGACATGTGCCAGGTTTTCTGCGTGGATTATCTATATATGCCGGCGATGTGATAGAGGCTCAGTGAATTGAGGCTTATTTGATAATTATTGGTCAATAGATTAGATTATACGTCACGTGACTTTCTTTATACTACGTCAGAATTTACACCGACTTTGCTTTCCTTGCTGAAGCAACATTTATTTATGATATACTGCTCCTGTTATATATCGAGGGATTTCTTGGTAAAATCCAAAAAGAATCTGCAATGTTATTAGTCCTGACCTGACATCTGGGCTTCAGTCACTTTCACGCCGCCATAATGTAGTCTCCTTTTGCTTTTTTATAAATACCTTCATGGTAATTGTTTTGATGAACTCTCCCCTATGGTACCTAGACTCTATGAATTTAAGTGCAGTAATAGATTGGTGGCAATCTTACTTTTCCGGTCCTTGCTTTTCAGTTTAAATCCAATGTCAGTCGTTTTCTTAATTTTTGTTTTCTTTATTGTTATCGCTTCTTAATGTTTTTCATATATTCTTTCACACCCATAACCCAGTAATTGGCAGCTGATCTAAAAACTAACCAACAATCTGTTGTTATCTGGAGCAAGGAATGTCTTGTTAATTTTAACATTTCCAAAATAAGACTGTTCTTTTTTTTTAATCGTCTGAGAGAATCATTTCTGCCTTTCGTCGGATGATAATCTCCAGGAGAATCTCATTTAGAAATGTTTTCCACTGACATGAAATGGAATGATTATATTGAAGCAATTGCTAGATATGTTCCAAGGAAAAATGGTTCATTATTTCGTATTAGACAAGAGTCTATCTTATATAGTCATGCTTTGAATATGACTGCAACATCTGGTCTTATGCTTCTGCTATGTTTTTAGAGATTCTTGATAAAATCCAAAGAAGAATCTGCAATGTTATTCGTCCTGACCTGGCATTTGGGCTTCTTGTCGACGTAACGTAGCTTCTCTGTGCCTTTTTTTAAAAATAAATAACTTCATGGTAACTATTCTGATGACCTTTCCCCGATAGTACCTAGATTCTATGAATTTAAATGTGGTACTAGATTGATGGCAATCTTGCTTTCTGGGTTCTTGCTTTCTAGTCAAGTTTGATGTCAAAAAATTTAAATGTAATGTTAATCGTTGTCTTAAAATTTGTCCTTTTATTGTTCTCTCTTCTAAGTGTTTTTTTCTTATATTCTTTCACACCCAGTAACCCCCTGAGTGTTAGTAACTGTGTTGTCTTATTTGGGGTGATAATGATGAAAATAATAAAAAAGAATAGCAGCAAAAGTGAGATCTGTTTTGATGACATAAGCTTCGAGCAGAATTCCAACTCGTATAGAAGTTCCCAAAGTGCGCGCCAGAAAGACGAGGTGTAAGTGTTTTTATAAAAATGCTTTGAAGAAAATTCACAAGTTCATGTGGAATCATAAATAGAGGTCGACGTAAAAGCGAATGGGGGGCAGAGGACTTACAAAGAGTTATTATAGCAGTGAGAAAAAAATAAGAAAGATTAAAACTAAGAAATTGCTCTATTTTAAATGTTCTTCAGTACAAGTTTATACAAAGTTAGTTTGGGGGATTACTAAAAGATGTCATATTATGACATCCACATCGAAAAGTAAAATAAAAGATTTTATCCCAGTCTCAATGTTTTTTTTTTATGGCCAGTGGTTATATCTGTGAAATCGGATCTTTAAAATCAACTTCCAAAATAAAATAATAAATAAATGAAACCTTTTGGGGTCAAGAGACAACAAAATGAGTGTTAAAGATTTTCCGGTCGTGGGCCTATATTAACAATCACAGTTGGGATTAAAACCTGAGTAATTCTGAACCGCACGGCACATTATACCTCGTGGAAGTTAGGATGCCGCCTGTGAGCGTTGCCAGCCGCGCGTCGTGATGTAGAGACAAGAAGAGGAGCGGTAGGTCGAATATTTCATTGGTTGCAGGGAAAAGCTAATCTGTTTGACATGACAGAAGTTGACCCAAGAGACGCTATCTACCTAATCAAGACCGTGAAAGTGAATCCCTGAAATAAACAACCGTATATATGGGAAACAGGATTCACGTTTTACAGCCTTCGTTTCCATTGTGAGCGTGCAACAGACCCTTTCCCAGCTTTTTGGGGCGCACACTGAGAATAGGGGCGAAACGTGGTGTTTGTACGGCCGGTGAAAAGTTGAAGATAAGCCACGTTCTATGTTTACAAAAAGGCGAAGTCCAACTGTTGATCTACTATTGATTTTTATATTGTTTTATATAAAAAGGAAATATTCTTTCAACCCTCTGCGGCCAATCTGGAGATCAACAGACCTCTCACTTTACCACAAGATCCGGATCTTCAACACCAACGTCAATTCGATCCTACTTTACGGCTCAGAAACTAAGACCATCACCCACAAACTTCTGACATTTACCAACCGATATCTCAGGAACATCCTCAATATCAGGTGGCCGGAAGTCGTCTCCAACGACACACCGTGGGACAGGACCAGACAAGCCCTTACTATTATTAAAAGCCTAATCAAGTGCCATAATAACAATGACCCGCACGCTTTCAACACTCTGCGGCTAATCTGGAGATCAACAGACCTCTCACTTTACCACAAGATCCGAATGTTCAACACCAACGTCAAGTCAGTCCTAATTTACAGCTCATAAAACTGGCAGGTAACCAAAATCAACACCCACAAACTTTAACCATTTACCAACTGATGTCTCCGGAGCATCCTCTATATCAGTTGACTGGAAGTGGGACAGGACCAGACAATCCCCAATTGGGATTGACATCAAGAAACAGAAATAGGGATAGATCGCACAAACATTCCGCAAGGCTGATTCTAGTGTCACCAGGCAAGCCCTTGACTGTAATGCACAAGGGAAGCAAAAGTGGATCGACAAAAACAGATTTGGCGTAGAAGTGTTGACGCAGAGGTGAAGGCAGCCGGCACGACATGGGCCGAGATGAAGAGGATCGCCCAGAACCACGTCCCTAGGAGAAGTGTTGTTGCGGCCCTATGTTCCCTAAGGAATCAAGAGGCATGGAAAATTCTTATTTATCTTGCTATCTATTCATCTACCCAAGTGGTTAATTCTGACTTAATTTTAAATTGAGTTTGAGGTGGAATAATGGTACATTTAATGAGACTTGAACACACGAACTATCGTTTACTAGTCGTGATTGTAAACTATTACCCCATGCGGGTCACCTTGTTATTGATTTACTTTTTAAAATTCTTATTGGTCATAAGAGTGACAAAAATTTATAATTAATTCTTCTTGTTAATGAAAACTGAATGTATATATTAAAGAGTTATTTTTTAAATTAATCGTTTTCTAGAAGTTCATCAATTATTAAAGATATGTCTTATGACTTTTTTTTACTATCACAAGTCTATAGAGTTTCTTTTGATGCAAAGATCTGCAGTTATGAAAATTACAGAAAAAATATTCTTATATATACTAAAATTGTTATTGTAGAATTTCATAGTTAAGCGTGACAGATTTGGGAAATATGTTAGAATAATTCAGAACCTCTACTGACAGAAAACCGTCTGTATACGGATAAAAATGATTTCAGTAAATATACAAATATAGAAAGGGGTTTAAGACAAGGATGTGTCGTCTCACCGGACTTATTCAACCCATAGTGAGATATTTCTGAAATAAATAGAAGATTAATTATTGGCAGCTGCAATGTTAACAAAATAAGATATGCAGATGACACAATGTTGATAGCAGATTAATTAAGGATTAAACATCAATTGCAAGAAGATGGTTGTTAGTAAAAGGGGACATCCCAACATGAAAATTACAAATTGGAGATAGCGAAATCAAACAGTGCAACTAGTTAGATAATTGGCGACCAGAATCTTAACAATACAAGATATGCAGTTGACAAAGTCTTGATAGCAGACATAGAAAGCAAACTAAAAGAACTTCTACAGAAAGTAGTGAAGGAAAGCCAGAAGAAAGGACTAAACACCAATTACAAGAATACAGAATACATGGTTGTTAGCAAAAGATACAACCCAACATGCAAATTACAAATTGGAGATACCAAAATCAAAGAAATACAACATCTTAAATATCTTGAAAGTATTTTAACAGAGAACGGAAAGTGCGACGTTGAAATCTGAACGCGTATTTTGGTAGCGAAAGATGCCTTCTAAAAGTTAAGTTAAGTATTAAGAAACAGAAAGGTTTCGTTCGAAACAAAGAAAAGAGTACTGTACTTTTACTTTATATCAGTCTTTCTATACAGTAGTGAAATACTGGACAACCTCCTCACACATGAAGAAGAGGCTTGAAGCAACAGAAATATGGTTCTACAGAAGGATGCTGAGAATACCATGGACTTAACATATGAGCAACGATGAAGTTTTAGAGAAAGTGTAAACAAAAAGACACTTAGCACCAGAAAGAGACAGTTGAAATTTCTCAGGCACATAATGAGGAAAGAGGGCTTGGTAAATTTGATACTCACAGGACGGATTGAAGGCAAGAGACAGAGGAATGAAGCGAATAACATACCAAACTCAGGGACTGGAGGTATAGTAAAGACAAACTTTATTATGAGTTACAAAGGGCAGGATGTAGTAAAGAGACATGATCGCCAATGTCCTGAAGAAGATTTTTAAAAAAAAAAAAAAAAAAAAAGAAAGAAAGAAAGGAAAAAAAAGAGAGAAAGAAAGGAAAAAAAAAGAAAGAAAAACTAAAATCAAAATCTTATTTCTTTGGTAACAATGAAAAGAATACTGAACTGTTACGTGACATCTATTCTTCCTTATGGCAGCGAATGTTGGACGATTTCCTCAAAGATGAAGAAGATGCACGAGGCGACGGAGATGTGGTTCTACAGAAGGATGCTAAGGATATCATGGACCGAGCATGTGAGCAACGATGAGGTCTTAGAGAAGTTGCAAACAAGGAGAAGGCTTATACTTAATATCAGAAAGAGGCAACTGAAGTTTCTGGGATACATAATGAGGAAGGAGGGCCTAGAGAATCTGATACTCACGGTTCAAATAGAAGGAAAGAGAGACAAGGGAAAGCAGCACGTGACGTACCTGACGGGCTTGAGCAGGTGGATGACAGAACGTGGTCTTGGGGGGGGGAGCAGAGGGAAGGAACTTGTTGAGAGCTGCAAGTGATAGAGGGAGGTGGAGAGCCATGATCGCCTACATCCTTAAAGGACATGGCAAATAAAAAGAAAAAAGAATTGTTCGATTTTTAAAATTTCTAATCGATCAAATTGCTTAATGACTTTTTCGAAAATTTCTTGCTCCTAAACTTTTAGCAGAGATAGGAGAAGAGGAAATTTTTGGATCACCTCTCTCCAACGTTTTTCAAATGATCGTTTGTCTATTGCAGTTTCTCCTTATTCTAATCTTAACGGATAAAGTTTCACAGTGAAGAAACCGAACAAGAAACGGTTTATTGCTTAATCTATTTGTTTTTTCAAGAGGATCAGATGGAAGACAGAGAAATTAGACACTTTTAAAGCTTAACATCAAAAAAGTGTCGTTAACCAAAATGCTTTGATGCCGCCTTAGCAAAGGAGGTACATTAGAGATTATCAAATTCACTCTCGTCTCGTTGGAGATTTTGACACGAGATTCACGTATCTTCAATTTCAAAAACATGCTCCACTTTTTCCGAATTTGATTAAAATTGGCACTGCTCAAGTTTAGACGAGGGGGAATCTATTTGATGGTGACTGTCGGGCGCTTCTAATTACCGCTAGCGATCTAAAAGTGTGTAGGGTATAAAAAAAGCAGAAAAACAAAAGAAATGGATTGTGTTTCTTGAGATGTTTTGGTTTGTTTTATTTTACGGCATATCAACCTCAATGGGTTATTTAATGCCGACAAGATTTTTTATTGCTGTTAATATTTTTTCTTTCAAAAATATATTGCTGGTATTAAAACCTATTTTTACACTTTCATAGTGCTTTGATCCCAGTTTGGGGTGGGGTAACTATTTGCCCATAGCTGGGACCCTAACAGGTGCTACCCCCGGGTAAGCGCGGATCTGGGAACACCAGCAATTAAGAAAACCTCCTGATCAGAGGCCTTGCCGTCGGATGTAGTTTATCGTCTTACCCAAGAGGCACATTTGTTCAGAGGTTCCCGAGTAAGAGCTAATGGGTCAGCAAACATGAAAATACTTAGCGAGGGCCATGGAAATTTGAAATTATGTCCGAATTACCGAAGAAATATTTCTGATAATGATTAATATTTCATGAAGCAAACAAAATAGAAGACTCTTAAAAATGGGGGAAAAATTATACCAACAAAAAAGGTCTACCCTGAGCATCTTCCCGTATACGGGTGGGTAAGTCGGCCGTCTAGTGTAACTAGTTAAACATTTAAAAAAAAATATTATATCTTTTGAGGACTTAGGTGATCATGGTTCTCCACAGCTACCATTTTGTTTCATAACTTAAATTTCTATCTTGGGAAATATGCAGTAGTAGTTTCGCGTTACTTTCTTCACAGATTTCATTTTTGCAATCTGTCTATATTTCTGAGATGAGGTATTATGTATACTATTTTCATTATTCGGACTATTGTCCCCATCTTTGTCGCCATATTTATTACAACGTTTCAGCTTTTCAGTAACTGTCTATATTTCTGAGATGAGGTATTATGTACACTATTTACATTATTCGGACTATTGTCCCCATCTTTGTCGCCATATTTATTACAACGTTTCAGCCTTTCAGTATCTGTCTATATTTCTGAGATGAGGTATTATGTACACTATTTTCATCATTCGGACTATTGTCCTCATCTTTGTTGCCATATTTATTACAACGTTTCGACCTTTCAGTATCTGTCTATATTTCTGAGATGAGGTATTTAGATTATTCGGACTATTGTCCTCATCTTTCGCGATATTTATTACAACGTTTCGGCCGTTGTACGCTCCGGCCTTCTTCAGGTGGTTGGAATGTCGAACTTAACCCTTTATTTCGCTAAACTAAGGTAGGCGGTTCTAGTTCCACGTGCCATGTTTAATGGATGTCAGTTATCAGTTATCTCCTGTTAAAGAGTGTGAGTTCAATATCCGGTTAGGGCGGTGTAGAACTTGGGAACTAACAGGAGATAACTGATAACTGGCATCCATTAAATATGGCACGTGGAACTAAAACAGTCTACTCCAGTGAGCGAAATAGAGGGTTCAGTTCGACATTCCAACCACCTAAAGAAGGCCGGAGCGTACAACAACCGAAACGTTGTAATAAATATGGCGACAAAGATGAGGACAATAGTCCGAATAATGTAAATAGTGCACATAATACCTCATCTCAGAAATATAGACAGATGTTCAGTTCGACATTCCAACCACCTGAAGAAGGCCGGAGCGTACAATGGCCGAAATGTTGTAATAAATATGGCGACAAAGATGAGGACAACAGTCCGAATAATGTAAATAGTGAGAAAATATTACCTTCTCTTTTCCTGCTTATCCTCTTTCAAAATGGCGGACGCCTCCAAAACGTGGAAATGCGCAGAACCTTCATAAACTGTGCTACAAACATTCACAGGATGTTCGAAAATTGTTATGGAAACACTGCACTTGTAAGCGCAGCAAGTGGGGGGAGGATCAGGCAATCTAGAAACAAAAGCGAGACTGATGTTAGCGACAGGTCTAGCAATGGCAGGCCATTTGCTGCTGTAAATGGGTATAAGGCCAAACAGATTGATACTATCAAATACTTGTAAATAGTGTAGTCGCCATATGTACCATTCATTGTCTGTGGGGTGGGATAAAACAACAATTAAAAACTAACCCCAATGTGTATTTACAATATAACAATAAAACCATAGCGAAGAGCTCTTCCGAACAATTACCATGAAAGTATTTATCGAAAAAATAAAGAGGCTACCTTACGGTGGTAGGAAAGTGACATGTGTCGAACTGCCAGATCAGGACCAATAATATTGCTGATTCTTCTTCAGATTTTATCAAAGAGCTAAAGGTAAATAGCAAGACTACTGGACCATATGTGGCAGCAATATTCTTAGCATGGTTTCCCGCCAGATAAAATCCAGACAAAAACAGTAATCAGGTAATCCGTATTTCTAAAAGGAAACTAATCTGGTACATTTAATACAGGATGCGTTAGTGTACGATACAAACTTGTTCATAATAATAGTTGATATCTTTGCAGGTGTGCATGATTCATCATAAGCCCGGCTATGATATGTGGATAGAATAGTTTACAACAAAGGGGACGGGGTTATATATCGGTCAAGTTTGATATATACTAGCCTAACCCATTTTATACCCGGGATAAAAAAAAGGCCTAGTCTAACTTATAACTCGAGTATAAAACAGCCGAAACAGATTAACTTATAGTATGCACTGGCTTGTTACACCAGGAGATATATTTCATGTACTGTTTGTAGAAATAACACGGGTCATATCTACTATCAAACACGTTAATTAAACGCGATGCAATATTAAAGGAATTTGTTTATAAATGAAATGTATTTATTATAGTTCATTGAATAACTTTTTAAAAATAAGAAAAACTACGGAAAAACTACGGAATTAAAAAAAAATATTATTTAATATAATCTGTAAGTTTCAGTAAGATTTATAGAACAAATTTGGGTAAAGTTTAACTCAGTAACAGGCAAAAAAACCCCCAAAAAACCCATAAACCATAAAAAAATCAAAAACAAATAACAAAAAAAGAAAAACACAAAACAAAACAAAACAAAAGCCAAAAGGAAAGAAAAACACGGTATGTCAAAGGGAGGTTGTTTCCTTTCACACTAGTATTACTTACTGTGAATTTAGAATTTTAATACCGTAACATATTAAACTAGATTTTCACATTTTTACTCGAGAAATGACAACAAAAATGTTAAACGGTATTTATTTATTCAATTGCTTATTTACAAGATAATTAATTTATAATCTGTAATCAGTCATAACTATAGGAAGATTAAATATTTGCTTTTGTTTTCATCTTTTGAATTTTTAAACTTTTTTGAAAGGATAATTTTTATGCTTTTAAAAGGTATTTTCTTTCAGAAAGAAAACCATTACACATATCTTTGTCGATGTTATTAACCAAAAATACTTCAGATTACTTTTTGTTTTAATTTTTCCAATTTAATTAGTTCGCTATTAAGTTTCTTATCTTACGGCTTTATTAAAATTGTAAAAATTGCTTTTTAAAACAATCAAAATTGTCGAGCTAGGTGCGTGTATATGTCCTCGCTGGCGTGTGTGTGTGTGACTGAATAAAAAAATCTGTGACAACAACACAACTCCAGCAGTGAGTCTTTGTTTTTATTTCGTTAGTCCAGCATAGTTGTCCGATTAGAGCTAAGTGGCGCGTGTGGACCTCCCAGGCCTTTTTATTTATTCAAACAATCACATTGGGACACGTGTTTCCAGGGATCAAAACAAACTCTGCTCAGTCTCTTCATTATTTTATTTTATTACGGTCTTTTGCTCTTGAGTTACTTGGCTTCTTCATCCATCACTTGATAACCAGTTATTTGATTTGGGATACTAAGTACTCTTTCAGAAGAAATAATAAGACATTTTATTCACACACGCACACACACATACACACACACACACACACACACACACAAACACACACATATATATATTTATCAATTCGCTATTAAGTTTCATATGTTAATGTTTTATTAATATATATATATATATATTATTAATATATATGTATGAATACACACACACAAACATATATATATATATATACATGTGTATTTTGCAGGTCTGATGAATTGGATCGTTATTAGGATTCCAATGTAATAAATTATAACCATGGAATATTAGTGTTTGAGCCTTTTCTTGCTTTGTCCTGGACATTGAGCTCTACCTGGATTCTATCCACTTGGAAATTTATATATATATATATATATATATATATATATATATATATAAAAACATTGAAGTCCACACTCAGAGGCGACAAGCTGTTTCATGCTGGACGCAATCCACAGGCCGCCTGACTATTGCACCTAGCAATTTACATATTTATATAGGCTCTCTCTCTGAAAACCGTTAATAATCTGAAGTTCACTAGTATCTTTGTTTTATTAAAAAAAAACAGTGCTCAATACACAAGTAGAGCCTATATTATATTTTTTTTCTAAAAAATGTGATTTAAAAAAACAAAAAAGTATACATATATATATATATATATATATATATATATATATAAAAGAAAACATTGAAGTCAACACCCAGAGGCGACAGTCTGTTTCATGCTAAACGCAATCGCCAGGTCATTATATATATATATATATATATATATATATATATATATATATATATATATATTTAAGTTACGAAGAACTTGGTAAACCGAATGGGTAATTCAAGGAGGATGAAATCCTGAGAGCTCAATGTGAATCCAGAGCTAATATTTAATGAAAAAAAAAAACAGACCACTTTAAGGTACCATTGCAATAATTTATTTCACCAAAATCCTTTTTGAAGGACTCCGGATCATCAGGTAATTTCGTTGTTGGAATTGTTACCTGATGATCCAGAGTCCTTCAAAAAGGATTTTGGTGAAATAAATTATTGTAATGGTAAATAAATGATCTGTTTTTCATTAAATAAATATATATATATATATATATAATGTTTTTTATTTTCAAATCTGACATACTTTTATTAGTTCAATTGTTATTTTTAGTGGAAGTAAAGTAGACGTTCCATTCATTTTAAATCGTATTTATTCCTTCTGCCGGTTTGTGTACCCGAGAAAACTTAATAAAGAAATTGAGCACTCTGGCAGAATTCGAACCTGCTACCTCTTTTGCAGAAGTAACCTACGTCTAATCCGGCAAGCTTCTACCGTACGGCTATGAAAGATTTCACAGTCAAACAATGTTCTATTTTATTTTGAAAGAACGCTCAATCGTTCAGATTCTCTCGAAATACATATCTGCTCAGTTTCGTATACGATACATACGTGTCATTATGCAAATGGACTCATGTGTATTTTTATGTCTGTCGGTCGACCTGACCCTCTTAAGTGATCCTTATGCAAGAGTTTTAAAAGTATCTGTCAAAAAAGAAATATCAGAAGCAGGTTAAATGTTGTATGGGCGGCGAAGTTGTGGGTTGCTAAAACTGTAGGTAGCGCACCTGCTCACTGTTCGTCTAATCACGTCTCGAAAATGTCAAAATATGACAAAAACGACCTGAAAATTTACGAGAAAAAAAAAAAAAAATGAAAAAACTAAATAAAATTGAAAAAAAAAACAAAGCAAGTTTCCAAAGATATATATATATATATATATATATATATATATATATATATATATATATATATATATGAAGAATAAAAATATAACATATATACTAAAAAAAATCACATTATAATCAAAAACGCTTGCATTTTTCTCCTTGGAACCTTTTCTTTTTTCTTTATATATATATATATATATATATATATATATATATATATATATATTTTTTTTTTTAGTGTGTGAAAAGAAAATGTTATTAAAGGCAACAGAATTTTGAGTCGATTAATTTTATTGTTTGAATTTTCTAAATTAAGTATAATCCTTCTCAAATAAGGAGAAATTCCACCAGAAATTGTCCAATGTTCATTTTGAAAGAAACATGGCCAAGCTTTTAACTTTCGTAAGTCACCACCAGGTTAGGTAGAAACAAATGATGAGTTTCGTGGAAGAGGTTAGTGTAGTGACGTGGGCAAAGTGGGTTGTGACGTAGCCGAGATGTTTCGGAAATCAAGTTTCTGAAGTCCAGTAGCTGTTATCGCTCTTTCCCGTATTGATGGGGCTTTCCTTCCTAACCTTTTACTTGAAGGGGTGTGAAACGTCAACGTCTTGATTATGTCAATATTTCCTCTTCGAGTTTCCTGTACTATCCATTTTAGCTGTTGCTGTTGTTGGCAGTCCTCAAGTGAAGTGGTTTCAGTTATTTGCTACAGTTCTTTGTTTGTGATTCTGTAGCGCCAATCCACAAGTTCCAAAGAAGTATGATCTTTGCCAAGACACTCAAGCTTCATTATTTTCTCTTTGAGTTCCATGTTCTATCCATTTTAGCTGTTGCTGTTGTTGGTAGTCCTCAAGTGATGTGACTTCTGTTATTTGCTACAGTTTTTTGTTTGTGAGGATGTAGCGTCAATTCACAATGTTCAAAGAATGACGACCTTTGCCATGACCCTCAGCTTTCACTTGCTCAAAGCCTTTTTTCACCATTGATCTCAGGAAGCGTTTGTATACAACTGACATTTGAGATATTTCTGAACGAGTTTGGCGTCATGCAGGACATCCATATGAATGTTTCAATCTGACGAAGCTATTTAAGTACATGACGGCAAAAAAGCGTCAAGACTTCAACAAACAAATGTCGATTATGAAATCACACGCCCACTTGAAGAATGTTTAATAATAATTCAAATAACACATACGTTAGTGTCACAACCACTACATTATCATGCCGATTAACGTGCTATTTATCATTTTGCGATTCTGTAACACCAGTCCACAGGATTCGAAGAAGGATGGTTCTCTCTAAGAATTGCATGTTTCATTCACTCAGTCATTTTTAACCATTGATCTGGAAAAGTAGCTTTGTACATTTTGGGAGTTTACATATTTCAGATCAAGTTTGGCGTCATGCATGGCATCGCTATGAATCACAATCGGACGAGGCTATTTAAGAACACAACATCAGTTCTTAGGTTAATGGGATGCTTTCGTAGCAATTTGCAGTGTTGAACAAAACTACCAAAAACACAGCCTATTGTATATGCAAGTTCCATATCTTTTATAATTTGTTACAAGTGATCCATACACCAATGTATTTGAAATGTTTGGTATTTACTAATTATACTTTATGATGGATTCAGGGTAGGGTTATAAATGATTATAGTAATGGGGAGATTAGACGTTTCCTTATAAAGAAACACTCAGCATTCATTTACTGGACAGTTAGGGATACTGTTGGTTGAAATTTATAAAATCTATTAAAACTGTTTTTCAGGAAAATAGATTTCTCAAATTCACTTTGAGAAAATTCACTTATTGCTCTTTCTACTATTGAAAGGAGTTTCCTTCCTAACCTTTTGTTTAAGATAGTGTGGAAAGTCAACATCTTGATCATGTCATTATTTTCTCTTCTAGTTACATGTGCTATCCATTTTAGTAGTTTCTGCTGTTGAAAGTGTTCACGGGATTTGGTTTCTGTTATTTGGTATAGTGATTCTGTAGCACCAGTTCATAAGATCCAACAAAGGACATTCCTCTTCACAACCTACAGGATTCATTCACTTGAATCCATTTTAATATTCTGAGAAAATGGTTATGTATGACTAATAGTTTAGACAATTCTGAACAAGTTGGACCCTGTGCATGACATTCATATGAGAATCTAGATCTGATAAGGTTATTTAAGAACATTACTTCAGTTCTTAGGTTAACGTTATACTTTCGTAGCAATTTACGCTATTGAAGAAAACTACCAATAACACAGCCTTTTTTATATATATATATATATATATATATATATATATATATATATATATATATATATATATACACAATTTCCTTATCTCCAGTTGTTCTTATGTGTTCTAACAATTTGCTATAAACTGATCCATACACCGAGGTATTTGAAATTTTCTATTTATTAATTTCATATTCAAAATCTTTATGATGGATTTAGGGTTGGTGCCATTCATTCCACAATACAACAGAAAAACACAAGAAATCTGAGAAATCCTTACCAATAACGCAAAACTATTGTATTATATAAGACTGTAAAAAACGACTACAAATACGAGAAGCATTAAAAATCACTATAAAATTAGCCATTTTGTTTCAACACTTCTGGTGTCTTATCAAGTGATGATGTTGAATGTAGAATAAAGAGTTTTAAAAAGTTCAAATCAATCAAACATCCCTCGCTAAGGGAAACGCTGTTACATAAGCTGGAATGACCAATCAAAATACAAGTATATGAGAATTCCAAAAACTTGACAATGAACTTTGGTTATAATAATTATTTAATGCTTTAATGTTAGGGTTAGACCAAAATAGAATTCATTCTAATTAATAAATATTAAATTATACTATAAAATTAAAAAATACCAATTTTAAATTTTAAATTTAATCTATATTAAGTTTTAAAAGTTATAAAATTATTGAAAGAAGAAACTGCTGAAAAATACATATGTTTTGTTATTTATTTTGTTTTTATTGAAAGGCCAAAATTTACTTGGAAGAAACGTTAAAATCTAGTGTTGCTCTGAGCTTCGTTACAACTTAGATACATTTGAAATGAAGATATGCGCAAGTGGAGGGGTGAAATCTTGCAAAAGACAATACATACACAATCAGATTGTTATACATAAACACGTAGACATATTTAGATATATAAACACGCACAAAAGCGACGAGACAGAAAATAGGTGTCCACGACCCTTAAAAAACCCCGACAGCATATACATACAATGAAAGGCATATATAAGCGATTATACACACATACATTGATAGAGACCCGCACGTATAACCACTAAGAAATATTTAAATTTGAAAGTGTTAGTAAACAATTCCTAAAATATAATTTATGTGGGTAAAGATATATAGATAAAAATGGTTGAATAGATAAAATTTAATATGGGTAGAATTGAAAAACAAATATTCGTCAGTGAACAACATAAGGAAAAAGGACACTAAAATATATAGAAATGGACAGAAAAATAAATATATACACATAAAAATAACACTATCTAATATATAAAAACGAAAACTCCTAAACACAGAAATGTGTATAAATATCTCATATATACTTATATACGTATTGGTACACATACACGAGTACAAATATATAACAATATGTGAAAGAAAATAAAAAATACATACATTATATTTGCTCTACTCTGTATTGAGCACTCTTTTAAGAATAGTATTTGTTGGTTATTGGAATTTATTCCGTATTACAATCCTATACTTATATATATATATATATATATATATATATATATATATATATATAGATAGATAGATAGATAATATTAGTGGTAAATATATATATATATATATATATATATATATATATGTGTATATATATATATATATTTTATTTATTTATTTATTTAATATAATTTTATCATATAGACAAAACCATTTTACTCACTACTACAAAGATTACTTTCGTTCTCATCACGTCGGATATATATATATATGCAATCGTCAGGCCACGATTGCATATAGCATGAAACAGACTGTCGCCTCTAAGTGCTGACTTCTATGTTCACTTTTATATTTACACAAGCTCTATCTCTGATATCGAGCACTTTATCCCATAAATATATCACCTTAAGACTATATTTCTTCATATATATATATATATATATATATATATATATTTATTAATAAATATACATGTGAAAATTGCGTTGTGCATGAAATTCAGAGTTGTGCCACTGGCGAAGGAAAAGGCTATATTACATCAAGTACTATTTTATTGAAACCATTATTCCAGTGTACGATATTATATCTTCATCCTTATATACAGTGATACATAAAAGTAAATGGACCCTAAGATAATATCTCCACATATTTAACAAATTTTAATTAAACTATATATTCATCAGGAAAAAACCTTTGCTAAACGAATTACAATCATTTTCTAATTTAAAAAAAATTCTTTCCATAGTCTTTGTGACGATAAGCTTGCAGATATACGTTAATAAATTTATTTATTTCAGACAAATTTCGTCATAAACCATCAGCTAACTATATTTTCCCGTTATTGTAAGCCTAACAGCATTCTACCGAATACTGACAAGTAAACAGCAAGGATTTTACAAGAAGGATTTCTAACTAAATTTTGTGACCGGACATTTAGCCAACGAACATTTGGCCCAGAGACATTTGACCAAAATAGTACAAGTAAAAATATTAACAAGCGATACTTTAAGAATTTTAACTAGCATTATTATAAGGTAGAATAGGACTAATAATTACTACTGAATTTCAAGTGATTAAATTACTAAATCTAAATTTAAATTTAAAAGTTTTCTTATTTCAATATTTGTTTATTGAATTTAGTATTTTAAAAATATTTGAGTGCATTTGGGTAAAAAGTAGAATCTAAATATTTAAATTCATATTTAATAGTAAGATAAAAGCTAGTTCATCTCTTTAAGATAATGATCATTAAAAGCGAAATTGAAAGATCTTTCATATTGTAAAAGCTTAAGATTTTTGCTGTAGTAAAATGTGCTTTTTCTCAAAATACTTATCATCTTGCAGTATCATTTGAAGTATATATATAGAATAGATTTTTAAAAAAGCCTGACAAGAAAAAAAAAAAAAAAAATTATAAATTAACACAGTAAATAAATATAAATATATGTAGCACATTACAATAAAAAGTGTGACATACATATAAGTACGCCATTACATTTTCGGCTAAATGTCCATTCGGATTATTTGTCCTTCGGCAAAATGTCTGTCGGCGAAATGTCCGAGTATCACTAAATTTTAGGACAGAAAACTTTCGTTTACTGAATTTGTGTTTTCTTTTGTGCTCGATTTCTTCTCTAATTGTGTCCATTTTTCAAATTAGTCAAGTTAATTGAATTTCAGCACAAGGCAACTTTCGTCAAAATCGATTAATAGACCGTAATATTGAACAATGAGGTGAATCTTTGTCTGAAGGATGTAATTTTAAAGGTGAATTATAGCTCCTTTGTTTTTTGACAGTGTACGGTGGATTGGGTACAATGGAGGAATAGGAAAAAAACGGGGGTGAAAAAATCGGGCTATTAAGAAAACCAATTTCAACATACAAGTCAGATGATAATCGAATGTATAAAACAAATGGTATACAAAGGTTCTGATCATAAACATCAGTTCATTTCATGATGGAAACTCAATATCTAATGGACAAACAAAATGGAACTGATCAAGAAATGCAAAGACGTGTGATTTACATAGATAGATAGATAGATAGATAGATATGAACAGACTGAGATAGATAAATACATAGATAGATAGATAGATATGAACAGATAGATATAAACAGACTAAGCTATGAATAGACTGAGATAGACAGATAGATAGATAGATAGATAGATAGATAGATAGATAGATAGATAGATAGACTAGAGTATATAGCTAGCTATATATAGACTGAGATAGATAGATAGATAGATAATGAATAGACTGAGATAGATAGATAGATAGATAGATAGATAATGAACAGACTGAGATAGATAGATGCATAGATAGATAGATGTGAACAGACTGAGATAGATATGAACAGAGACAGATAGATAAATATAAATAGACTGAGATAGATAGATAGATATGAATAGACTGAGATAGATAGATAGATAGATAGATAGATAGATAGATAGATAGATAGATAGATAGATAGATATGAACAGACTGAGACAGACAGATAGATAGATATGAATAGACTGAGATAGATAAATAGATAGATAGATGTTGATGTACGTACCTCGATGTAACATGGATAAAAGCAAAGATAAACAAATAAATGCCGTGCCTATTTCTCCCTCGATAAGATCTCCATAGTTGAATGATGCAAGAAACAAGCAATTGTTCTCGGAATATTTAGAACAAAAGCATTTTTCCATTTAATGTCTTTTTTTTCCCTACTTCTTGTTTTGCTTTTATAAAACGCCAAGCATTCCGTCAATCGTTCTCTTGCGTTGCAATGCTTGTAATGTGCGCCGCGCGATCGCTATGTCAACTGCGGATAATTTGAAAACAAAGATTTCAGCAAAAGACGCGAATGACAGGTGTACGGTCTTCTTGCATAAAGCGAAAATATATTGCTGAAAAGGATTGTTTTAACAATCGTCCTTCACTTCTTCGTTATATACAGAGACAAATATATATATATATATATATATATATATATATATATATATATATATATATATATATATATATACAGTGTTAAAAATATTAGAGAAAATATATAGAGAGTGATAAAAAGTTCTAGGCTCAAGCAAAAACTTAATGTTTAAACATTTGGTAAAATTTGGGGTTGTTCATATATATATATATATATATATATATAGTTGGCTGATTGATGAGTTAGCTCTATCTGATATTTAAATATATATATATATATATATATATATATATATATATATATATATATATATATATATATATATATTTGTTTGGATTGCTGTTAGCTCTATCTCTGATATTGAGCGCTTTCTACCTCGGATATAATATATAAATAATAATAATAATAATAATATATATATATTTATATTTATATACTCACACTTTTCCTATATATATATATATATATACCATGAACAGTATTGTTCGAATTAAATGTTAAAATTAAGATCTTTTTAGTACTTTTTTGCTTTTAAATCTCGAAAAAGGCTGTAAAATTCTTTGTAAAAAGTCGACACTTCGAAGAAATTTTAAGAGTGCTTGACAATTTAGTTTTAAACAAAGGTTTTATGAGCAAGAACAAAAAAGTCTGTGTTGATCCGTGTATTTCTATTAAATAATTTAGAAGTTGTTTAACTATCTGGTCTGCTAGTGAATCTCACTCTTGATAATGACACATTATACAGCGTGTCCTCCAAAATTTGTCATCATTTTGTCATATTTTGCATTGAAGTCACGCTGCTTGGGTGAGTGTGTGCAAGCATATTCCAAGACGCAAAATGGCTTCTCTTTGGGAGTGAACGACATGGCTCAACCTGAAAACAGAACGAAAATAAAGCATTAAAAAAAAATCTTGATCTGTTTCTATACATTTTGTGAAAGGTTTAGGTTATTTCAACGAGAATTGCCAAAATTATTGGCCTGCGAAATAATATCAAATTTTTGGGAATCACACACACACACACCCACACACACACACACACACACACACACACATATATATATATATATATGTAGGGTGTCCCCCCAAAATTGACATAATTTTAAAATCGATTGTCTTGAAAACTACTAAGTCTAGCTCAATGAAATTTAACAGTTTAGTTTTGGAACATCATAGGTTTATTGTGGGACCGATTTCATAATGCACCGCCTGTGACACAGCACACGTCAAGCCAAACACGCTGTAGCATGTCACCGGTAACATTATCCAATGAGGAAATGATTCTCTGTTTGAGGTTATCAATGCTAGCAGGAAGAGGTGGGTATATACCGCTCCCTTCACATATCCCCATAAAGAGAAATCACACGGGGACAGGTCCGGTGATCGCGGCGGCCATTTCATCAGAAAACAGTCTTTATCTCCCACGCACCCGATCCATTTCTCTGGCAGATTCTCATTGAGATAAGCACGTGCAGTTCTCTTCCATCAAATATAAAATCTTGATCTATTTCTATACATTCTGTGAAAATTTGGGATTATTTCAACAAGAATTGTCAAAATTATTGACCTGCAAAATAATGTCAATTTTTTTTGGACACCCTGTATATTTGAAGAAGATTATTTTTTTAAAACTATTTTTAACTTGTTTAGCGTCACATCATTCAAGTGACACCAAGGACACGTACCATATCTTAGTGTAGCCACTGATCATTTTGTGTTTTGATTAATCGATGGATTGATTTTTTTTTTATTTTTACGGCTGATCAGCAAACCTTTGTGGGTTAACTGAAGCCAAAAAATGGTTTGGATGGTAGGAATAATTCTTTTTTTGCCAGTGAATAATTTGCACTAACAATTTCCAGTTTGCGCATATCTTAATGGATGGCATGATCAATAAGTTTATTTTCAAAACGTCCAGCTGATCATCATTACGCGAACACCCCACCCCATTCTTAGTTTTGCAGTCTCAGGTAATTTTAAGTTTAAGCGTTGATGATTTAGTCCTGGGTAGGATGATAAAGGACACACGGTAATATATTTTTCGAAAATATATTGTTGGTAATATTTTTTTTCGAAAATATATTGCTGTTAATGTTTTTTTCCAAAAATATATTACTGATAAAAAATTTTCCGAAAAGTATTCCTGGTATTAATATCTATTTTTATACTTTCATAGGTGGGATAGCCCATTGCTGAAATCCTGACAGATGCTACCACCCCGGGTCAGGGTGGACCTGGGAACACCAGCAACTAAGAGGTGGTTTCACACTCCTCAAAACCTCCTGATCAAAGGCCTAGCTGTCGGATTGAGTTTATCGCCATACCCAGGACGGAGGACTCAAGATAAATAAATAATCAGTACTAAACACTTCAAATGCACCGGTGAATGGATCCGTAACAACAAATTTGATATATGAGATAAAGAAATTGATCATAGCATAGGCTGTGCTAGGGGTACTTTCGAAATGGGGTACTTTTCGAAAAGGGATGCTTTTCGAAAAGGGGTACTTTCGAAATGGGGTAGTTTACAAAAGCAAAACATTATCCCAAGAATTCGAGTCATGTTCTTGAATAGCATCGTCAGATTTATACTTTCACATGAAGGCTAGAAATGGCGTCCAACTAATACAGAAACATCTAAACTGCCATCTGTATCCAAACGTTTGGTAAAATATAGTCTTGTGCGAATGAAGAGTGGAGGTTATAGCGATGACAATCCTTCTTGGAACCCCGTGGACTGACGCTACAGAATCATAAACACCTGGAAAAAGATAGTAAAAGCTGCATTAATAGATGACTTTCAGCGGCTGCAAGAACTAAAATGAATAGCACATGTTATTCGAAAAGAAAATAATGACATATTCAAGATGTTAGCGTTCAAACGTTTTCTTAAAGGTTAAATATGGTTTCGTGCGAATGAAGCCTTAGCGATGACAATCCTTCCTGGAACCTTGTGGGCAGGCGTTACAGACTTACATACAAAGTACTGTTGGAAATAACAGATACCACATCACTTAAGAACTACCAACAGGGTCAACAACTAAAATGGATAGCACGTGTAACTCGAAGAGAAAATAATGGCATAATCATGATAATGTTGAGGTTGCAGTTTGCTTTAAACAAAAAGTAAGGAAATGAATTTCCACATCAATACTGGGAAGAGCAACTGTGTTTGAGAAACCTATTTTCCTTAAACAATAATTTAATACAAAAATTTTATATATTTCAACTGAAATTAGCAACGGCTTCTCGAACAATGAACGCCAAATGTTTCCTTATAAGGAAACGGCTAATATCATCATTACACAAACGGCTAATATCATCATTACACATGAGGAGAACAGATACTGCGCTTTGATCCCAGTTCAGTGAACAAGTAATGAAGAAAAGCGTAACCCATAGCGTAATCTCATATTCACTATTCGGTGTGCAGTCTTGTGGGTGGTGACTTATATTCCACTCTACAATCACTTCCCCACAAACGCAATGTTGCAAGGCTGTCACAACTCTATCGTTATTTCTATGATGCGCCCCATTCTTTAAATTCACCAGCTTAGACCTTTACAATTCGGTCATGCCACGCCAGTTACGCGGAATCCAGTTCTCTTCATTCCCTCCATCTCTCAGATGTAAGTACAAAGTTCCACTCAGATTTTTTCAAGAACTTCTGCTCAGTCAATGAATACCGAATGTTTCCTTTTAAGGCAAATATCAGCATTACAATTTTAGATAAGGAGAACAGATACTGCACTTTGATCGAAGCCCAAATACCAAGAAAATCGTAATCCAAGTAGTACTGGCTGCTCCGTCAATGACTGCCGGATGTTTCTTTATAAGGAAACGGCTAATATTACTATTCTCTGCAGAATTCTTGCTGATAGCAACAATGATGTCTTCTTTTTTATTGAGAGAATGTCGTAGTCATTCATTGAGGTCAAGTGACAGCAAGTATTCTCGCTGTAGCCTTTATCGTTATGCATTTAATGCATCTTTCGCTCTTCTAGTTTCTTTAGAATGGTATTTGTGACAGTTCCAAGTGATTATCATCACTACTCTAATTATTTGGAGGTTCACGTGGAACGTATTAACATTTTCCCATCTTGTTCTCATTCAGGCTGTCACTGTGATCGACTGTAACTCACATATTCACTATTCTGTACGCAGTTTTGTGGGTGGTGACTTATAACATTCCATTCTAAAACCTCTTTCCCCACAAACCAAAAGTTCTAAGCCTGACAGTATTACGTCTTTATTTCCATAGCTCAGTGACTATACACCCTGAAGGTCTTAGAGAGGACAATCCTTCCTTGAACCTCGTGGACAGAATTATAATCAATTAACTGCAAAAATTAGTAAAAGGCGCATTAATAGATGACTTTCAGCAGCTGCAACAACTAAAATGAATAGCACATGTTACTCGAAAAAAATGACATAAGATTTTAGCGTTTCACACTGTGTCAAACAAAATGATAGGAAGAAAGCTTTCATTAATATTGGAAAGAGAAATAACACTGCACTTGAGAAACCTATTTTTTAAAAAAGAATTGTTTTAATAGAAAAAAATTGATATGTCCCGAAAAGGGATATATTTGTTCGAAGTAGCAACGTGGTTGTTGACTACTGTAACCGAGTAGGACAATCTAGCAGGTAACCGTAATCGACTGGTCCTCGTCGTAGTGGTAGGCAATTGGCGTAAGCAATAGGCATCGTCAATAGGCGTAGTTCTTGTACCTCCACTTCAGTCTGTATTTATGGCTGACACCAGCCAATCGTATTACTGTGAGGGGGAACCCAGGAGTATGCATATTCATTACATCAAATTTTATGAATTTCAACCGACTGTGACAGTGGCTGTATGGTCAATAAATGTCGAATGTTCTCTCTTTTTTTTAAGCATCTCACCCCAAGCAAGGCGGGAGTTTGAGGAAAGGACATAGAAAAAGGACGGGGATCAGGGTCAAGGCATCAGAAGATGTTGATTGACATTACATTTGAAGATTATAGCTGTGAAGGAACCAAATAAGAGGAAGGGAGTTCCACTGTCAGGAAGTGCGAGAGAAGAAGCTATTCGAGTAGAAGAAACGGCTACATTTAACGATTTCAACAGTGAAAGGGTGGGATCAAGATGCCAACCTAGTAGCACGATTAAATTCATATTATCTACAAGCGAAAGTAGCTCGTCAGGGAAGATGCCATGAAAATATTTGTAGAAAAGACAGAGGGAAACCACAGCATATCTGTGAGAAAGTAACTGTAGACGAGATGCCAGATCAGGACCTATCACATTGCATATCCGTCTCTGGATTTTGTCGAGGACCTCGATATGAACAGCGTGGGCACCAGACCATATATGGCAATAGTATTCAATGCAAAGACAAATGGTAAGGAAACGGTTAAAATTACCATTACCATTCAGGACGTTTCGGTATTAGTTGAATTGTACCCACACCATGTACTTCAGCTTATCATGTATGCCCTTATGGATTACTTCATTCTTAACTAGTATAAATATACGGGGGTGTCGAAAATTTCTTAGACCGCCTTAATTACCAATATTTGACTAATACCAGATTTTATTTTTAAAGGGATTCTTGGTTGGTCTTTAAACCTTTCTTAACGGAATGTGTGCGAGTCATTTTCATTTGATTCCGCAGATGAAATCAAGAGTAGACATCATGACCATCGGCTTTACACTCTCTTACACTCACCAGCTTATGCACCATAAGCTTAAAAGAATTAAATTAAACAGAGATCATTTCTATGGGTGTAGGGCCAGCAAACCTATCCAACTAAGCTACTTTCTGTCGAAGCCACAGCAGCAACATCTAGCGTAGTGAGGCTGTGGTTCTGTATTGCACAGGGAAGTCTGAAGGGTTAACATACGTACATACAGTGTACACTACCGGGTGATGTGCAGAGGAAAACAGGAAAAATTAATCTAATTACAGAAGGAAACTGGGATACTAAATGGCTGCAATAAATATCTGGGGACATTAAAAGCGGGCCCAATTTAACAAAATACAAGTACATTAAGAAACAAAATGTCGAAGAATTTGGAAACTGGTCGAAACTGCAGAAATATTTGAATGGCAAAAACATATACAACTACATATATCAATAAGTCTGTAGCTTAAGAATGAAACATTTATTTTACGACATTATGTATTTCTTTGTCAAGACAAACCTTTTCAATTAATCACATAAATATAACATTATAAAACAAAAATATCAGATCAAAATTTACTTATAATAATTTAAGAATTTTAGTGATATCTTCGTTGATATCGTCACAATAGTTCAGCCATTGCATTCTTTGGCCTTTTTCAGAAATCCCAAGATTTCGAACAGAATACTTTATTCAATCAAGTGAGGAGGAATGTCTTTGTTACAGGTATATCAGATCAGTTAATTCTATTTACGTAATTCAATCTTGTGATGCCGATTGTCTTTCCCGGTAAATATATGACATTTTGTACTACCCGACTCAGGAATTTGGTTTACGTCCACTTGATTCACTAAACCGGTGTCCTTATCTGTTGGGCCGTAAAGCAATCAAGATAACGACACTCATCTGAGTAAATCAGCGCTAAATAAAGAAAACCTCGCATCCAAAAAATTCAGACCCCAATAAGATATATTTACTTGACAATCTTTAACTCAAACCTTCCCCAAGAATCGTATGAATCAAGCATTATATAGAGAGAATATCAGACCAAGAATAATTGTGTTAGAATTTTGAATTACTTGAGTGAAATAATCATGAAATGTACAGTGTTCTTCATAGGACTGATAAAAAAAGAAAGAAATTCAAACGATGTATTCTTCTACCTTCTGACTTTTTAGTCATATGTATGACGATAAACTACATCTGGCAACAAGACCTCTGATCGGAGTTTTTGAGGAAAGTGGAACCAGCTCGTAATTACTGTTGTTCCCAGGTCCACCTGTGATGGTAGCATTTGTTAGGGTTCCAACTATGGGCAAATAGTGAGCATCCAAACAAAAACAAAACACTATGAAAGTATAAAAATAGATTTTATAGTAAAAATACCAGTAACATATATTTACACTAAAATGACCAACAATATGTATTTATAATAAAATGAGCAGAAATACATTTTTAAAGCAAAATGGCCGGCAAAACTTTTTCTAATACAATCACCAGCATTGCATTTAATCTGTAGTTGAAGATATGCAATTGCGTACAAAATATTTAGATTTCGACATTAAATAACCCATAGAGGTGTTGATATGCCGCTAAACAAAATCAACCAAGCAAGCAACATGAAAGAAGTTTCTCATGACAATAATCCATATATCCTACATTTCTTTCTTAAAAAAATCAAACTATATTCCAAAATATAACTACAACATAATACATATACACATATCACCGCCTCTAGTAATCGGGTTTTCATAAACATGTATATGCACAAAAGCTGAGAATCATCTACCATGCATTCAAGTGTGAAAGCAGAATAACATATATCATATTTTTATTACTTGAAAGCTCACAAGAAAATTAAATTTCGGAATTAAATGACCCATAAGGAGTTGATGTGCCGTAAAACATATTTTAGACTGATTTTGACTCTCCGCATCTTTGTCGCTAAGAACTTGAACTGAAATAGATAGATAGATAGATAGATAGATAGATAGATAGATAGATAGAGGGAGACTGAGATAGATAGATAGATAGATAGATAGATAGATAGATAATGAAGAGACTGAGATAGATAGATAATGAAGAGACTGAGATAGATAGATAGATAGATAGATAGATAGATAGATAGATAGATAGATAAACTATACATTTGGGGAAGGCTAAAAACCACATCGGTCAAGATTTTGTGATAAAATGAATATGATGAAGACACAGGCGGGATGATCCCAGACAGAGAATTAAAGCGGGGAAACCTAATTTGAAATCGTAGCTTTGACCTCAGCTCAAACAACGAGTGTAAGCAATGGAGACGAAGACACACCAAACCCACGACAATCAAACAGATTGACGGTGTATTATTTGTACATGAAGAATTGAATGAAATGCAAGGAATCAATAGGATGATCACGATTGCTTGGGAGACGGCTGCTTATTTCATGTGAAATGTTGACACGCTTGAAACTTGAATCCTTGTATTGGGCACAGATCATGTATGATATAATATAACCTTGTTCGTGTTTTTGTGTGACTGCAAGTTTGAATCAATCAAAACGCCCCGAAACTGGCGGTAAACAAATTGGTCTTTGGTATCGTGACAGTTGTCATGAACTCGGGCTAAAGTCAAATATTTTCACAAGAGAAAGGAGAGTTTGTTCTTTTTTAAAAGAAGAGTAATAGGTAAAGATGTGACATGAAAAGGGGAGATTTCAAACAGGAGACTTTTACAAATGCCTGATATAAAAGATTACAATAGTGAATAGACAGGTAGAAACAATTACGAGAAGGAAACAGAAATGGAAGAAGAGTAGAGAGAGAGAGAGAGAGAGAGAGAGGGGGGATTGATAAGAAAGACGATAATGGAAATAAAAAAAATTGAAAGTGGAGAGAACAAGGAAAAAAAAAAGAAAGAAAATCAGTTTCTTTTTAATACTGTTTTAGATTTTTTTCTAGTCAGAGAAAGAATTTTTCTTTCATCACCATGTCTCTAGGTTTTAATATACAGGCTGGTCATTAAATTTATGCATACCCCCTTGTGCAAATTAATCGGAGCAAAACGAATAATTCCGTTATTATTTACGTTTTTTTTTCTCGTATTTTTCCAATGAAACATGACCCAGTGTACATGTTAGCACTTCCTATGTCCATTCCACGATGTCGTCCCTTGTAGAATGACATTTATCAATTTGAGCATTTCAAATGTTGCCGTTTGCACCTGCCTGTATAATAATATCAGACTGTATAAGCTTCTGTAAGCCTCTCGCAGAAACACACACTCACATACATACACTCTCATTTATAAACCCTTGTGCAAATTAATTGAAACAAAAACGAATAAATTCGTTATTATTTACTCTTTTCGTATTTTTCCAATGAAACATAACCCAGTATACATGTTAGTACTTCATATGTCTATTCCACGGCGCCGTTTCTTGCAGATTGATCACAGATTCTCGATTTGATTTACATCAGATTTTCCAGGCCAGTATATAATACTTTGATTTGCTCATTGATAAGGCTTGCCGTTGTGTTTGTGCAGCGTTACAATTTTCGTACGCTTCCTTGGAGTAACGTTCATCTCAGGCAATGACCGTAGGACAACTAATCGACAGTCGAGAAAATAACGTTTGGGCGTGATAAAAATCTGATAGATCAGGGATGAAACAATATTTTTCAAGGCCAAAGAAATTTCATCATACGCCCCAAAATAGATTCTGCACTTAACTGCAAGTCTGAGGGAAAATAGAAATCGATTACACTCTGTCACTCCAGTATGGAGAAAGAAACTCCGTATGGCGAAAGAAAGGAAACTAAAGCGGTTGTTTCAGTTAATATGCGCAATGCGTCCAGCATGAAATAGCCTGTCGCCTCTGAGTGTTGACTTCAATGTTCACTTTTATATTTATATTTACATACGTTCTATTTCTGATATTGTGCACTTTATCCCATAAATATAGCACACCTTAAAATATATATTTCTTCATATATATATATATATATATATATATATATATATATATATATATATATGCACGCTTCATTAAAAGGTCAGACAAGGTACTACGTTTAAGCTTTTTATTTAATTTTTCTTGAGTTCGAACAAAACCTTTTTTTTTTCTGGACAAAGAGTGTTTAAAAAAATTATCCAGACGCATTACGTTACACCTATCTGATCACAGCACCATTAAAATCCATTTAAACACACACACAGAATTACCAGACTCCATTAGGAACATACTAGTAGAAAACACACATATATTAACTGCATCCATATGTAAAAAAGATTAAAAATAATGGAAGCTTTAATAATAAAAAAGAAAAAGGCAACTCTCAACAATATTAACTACGAACAAGGCCACAATGTGCTAACCGCATTCGGAAATTAAAAAAAAACACATCTATAACACACTAAAACATACACATTATGCACACACTCAATTAAGCTGAAAAATCAAATCATCCTTGATAATGGCTAGAGGTATAGCCGAAAGCGCTCGGAAATATAAAACATTTGAACAGTTTTTACACACCCTTTTGTCCAGAAAAGAAAGCTTTTGTTCGAACACAAGAAAAATTAAATACACAGCTTAACCGTAGTACCTTGTCTGTCGTTTTTAATGAAACATGCATAAACGAAGGATTGCTGCCTAAATATACAATGTATATATATATATATATATATATATATATATATATATATTGTTGTGGCCTTGTTAGGGCCAGAAATAAAGACACAAAGAGAAGAACTGAGTTAAATATATTAACAGAAACAGTAATACAAACGAGAGTGTTAGAGCAAGAATATTCGGTCCGACTGTCAGAGCTGACTGTTGGAAACTTCACACTTCAAAAGGCAGTAACTGCTCCTATTTATCGCTGGGAGAGTCCATGCCTGAGTGGGTAAATTACCATAACATATATATATATATATATATATATATATATCAAAAGAAAAAAATCAAGACATCCTGGAAAAATTCGGTAATGGGTTTTTTTCATTAGGTAAGTTTTTAATACCTACCTCAGTTGCTAACCGAAATTTCAAAATAGTTTAAAGTTTACTATTACTAAAACACCAGACAGTTCTTTCTAAATATTTCTGGGAATTAAAGGATAAAACACTTCACTCCACAGATAGAATGGAAGATTATAAGTAAATCCCAAACCCCAACGGCTTCAGAAATAAATGCAAATTGTGCTTTCAAGAAAAAATAAAATGATTAAAAATAAAAATGAGATCATATTTAATTGTCGCCATAAAAATAGATTTAAATTACTTTATAAACTGAATTTTATTTTATTTTTTATTTTTCAGTCATACAATTATTTTGCCGTATTTATTGAAAATCATATGCATTGATTTATGTATATGCTTTTGTGTATTTATCTATGCATGTATATGTGTGCAGGTGTGTGTGTGTGCGTATGTGTGTATATGTTTATAAATATATATATATGAATATGTGTATGTATATATATATATATGTATATATGTATGTGTGTATGCTTATATATGTGTATATGTGTATCTGTCCGTGTATGTATGCATGTGTATATATGTATATGCGTATGTGAGTGTATTATATATGGCTGTATATATGTTTATTGTGTATGCATGTGTATATATACGCTTATAATGGGGTGTACATATATGTTGCGTAGGTGTTTATGTGTGGTTATGTTTACGTATGTGCATTATAAGTATTTATATGTGTACATGTATATATATATGTATATATCTATACATGTGTATGTATGCACGTGTATGTACACGCATTGTTTATATGTGTCTACTTGCGTGTTTTATGGATGTGTATAATGGCATATGTTTTTTATATGTAGTTGCCACACACACACACACACACACACACCCGTCTCCCCCACTGTTACGACATTCACCCGGGGTGGGTTGAGCCGGCTCCAATATTGGAGTTTCATGGGAATTTGGAATTCACAAGCGGTCCCCAAACCCGCATGTATAGCACATGAGATTTGATTATAGTGGTGAAGGTTTCGTTCAATACCATCCACACTTTTTGAAGGGCCGATTACAGAGACCTGGTGCACTACGTGCCACAAGGTCCTCAAACGGCCCTCCGCAGGTTTTGAATTCAGAGTTTTCCTTCTCATAGACCAGTTGCCATCCAAGGACATAGAACCCAGTCTGTCCTGCTATTTACCCATAGCTGGAGGGAGAAGAAGAGGATTCACACCTTTCCCAAGGGTATTAGCACGTAAGTGAATGTAATGGATTCGTGTGGAATTCGAACTCGGCTCTTCGATTCCTCAATCCAGGCCGCTATCCATTACTCCACCGTGCGTCCAGGGTATGACAAAAACTACATCTGCGTCCTGGGTAAGACGATAAACTACGTCCAACAGCAAGGCTTCTGATCAGGTTTTTGAGGAGCGTGGAACCATCTCTTAATTGGTATTGTTCCCAGGTCCACCCTGACCCGAGGTGGTAGCAACTGTTAAGGTCCCAGATATGGGAAAATAGTTAACCCCCAAACTGGGGTCAAAACACTGTGAAAGTTTAAAAATAGGTTTTAATATCAGAAACACTTTGTAAAGAATTATTGCCAACAATGGATTTTTGAAGAGATTATTACCAGCAATATATTATTAACAGCAATACATTTTTAGAAAAAAAAATATTACCAACTGTACATTTTTGAAAAAAAAAAAGTATTACCAGAAATAGGTTTTTTGAAGGAAAAAATATTACCAGAAATACAGTTTTGAGAAAAAAAAATTACCAGCAATAAAAATTTTGTCGGCATTTAATAACCCATTGAGATTGATATACCGTAAAACAAACCAAACCAAACCAAACCACACACACACACACACAAACACACACACACACACACGCGCGCATATATATACATATATCATGTATTTTATAATTATAAAGATGAATAAGATATATTGAATTTAAGGGTTTTTATATATTATTAAATTTTGCACCCCTTTTTATATATATAATGATGGTTGTCATTATATAGACGTAAATTAAATGATGACTATATAAATTTTGATTTAATTCCATTGTATTTCTCTAGCTGCCATTTTGACTTCCCTGCCCTACCTCTGTTCATTGTGAGGACACGTGACTCCTCTCTTCAATAATATAAATCACCACAAGATCTTTTCTGGGTCAAGTAATTTAGACTTTACTTCCCGTTCTCTTGCGATTTATTTTAAAAATAATTTTTAACATATTGCCTGGATAAATTTAAACCATTTTGCAATTTCGGTCTGATGAGTCAGGTATTAAAAACTTAGCTGCTGAAATAAATTTATTACCGGATTTCTCGATGATGTGTTAAGTTTTTTCCTTTGATGGATATCATATTGCTCTGTATACAATACACTGAGCTCTCTTCATGGATCTATCTTTTTAATATTTCATATTAAAAAAGACCTAATTGGATTATATTTTCCACCTAGGGTTTCGGTATTATTATCTATATCTATATGTCTATATCTATATATCAATATATCCTTATATCTATCTATCTCCTCATATATATATATATATATATATATATATATATATATATATATATATAATAAAAGGCAAAGGAAAAGTTCATATTTTACTATTATATTTATTTTTTTATTTTGTATTCATTTTGATTTCTTTACTTATTATTTATTTATTTATTTTTATATGACCAGCATATATAAATAGTCGAGCCAAAAACAATACACATGATATGAAGATTGCATCACTGTCACCGCTGGGTGCTGATCTCAATATATATATATATATATATATATATATATATATATATATAATAAAAAATAATATGATTCCACTACATAAGAGTTCTCATGTTTCAAAAAACAGGGCTAAAACTTCAATTTAATTATAAAAAATTAAATTGAATTAAAGTATCAAGCTCTGTTTCGCTTGAACATGAAACAGAGCTTCATACTTTAATTCAATTTAAGTTTTATGATTAAATTGAAGTTTTTACTTCCTGTTTTTGAAACATGGGAACTCTTGTGTAGCGATGGAATCATATTTAAAAAAATAATTATAATTCAGGCTCTACTTTTGTATTGAGCACTGTTTTTTTTTTAAATAAAAAAAATACTAAAGAACTTCAGATTATTTAACTAACGTGTTCTTTCCTATTTTTGTATATATTTGCACACACACACACACACACACACATACACACATACACCTATATATATATATATATATATATATATACTAATGGACACTCCTATCGTTTTCGACGTATGAGGGTGAAGTAGATCAATTCTTAAGAACCATCAATCACATTGTCCACACACATCATTTGATTATACTGGTGATTATACTGGTGCACACATAATCATTTGATTATACATTGTCCTCAACCGACCCTCCGCAGCTTTTGCATTCAGAGATGCCCTTCTCATAGGACCCAGGCTGTCCTAGACCGTTCGCTACCTAAGACTATACGACCCAGTGTGTTTTTGCTATTAACTAGGGTGAAAAGAGTATTTTGAGAAATGAATGTAATGAACTTGACTTGAATTCGGACACGACTTTCCGATTTCTAAATCAATATTCATTACTCCATCGTACCTATCTCTCTCTCCCTCCATATATATATATATATATATATATATATATATATATATCAAGGCAGAAGTTTGATTGTGCTACTGAAGCATCTCTACTTTCTTTCAGGCATAGACGCAAGATTCTTTCCCTCATATATAACGATTTGGATTGTGGCCCAAAAGTTCAAAAGTGAACCAACTTTCTTAGCAGCTGACCTAGCAATGGATTCAGTGTAGTCAAACTAGAGTTAAACTTTAATAGTTCTTTTAATAAATGAAGTTTTATCAACTTAGATCTCTTTTCGAATTAAGTTTGGATTCTCCATGACTTTTTGTTAGCATTTTACGAGTTATCCGTGATCTTCAGTTCAAGGAAGTATTTCAAGTTGCTAAACTTACTCAATATCAGAATAATCGATCCGATGGTGCTGGCAGGAATATTTAACATCTTGGCAATGACCCTATAGCTAAGATATTCATTTTATTACATCCTTCTTTTTTATGATTGAAAGATCCTTTATTTTAACCAGGTCGATCCTGTTTCAAGAAGAATAATCAGAAGATTCGAAAAGTTTCGATTCAAGTGCAGAAAAATCTAGACCTTCTTAGCATATTATGATAATTTCTTTTCAACAGAATTTCTCTTTTAATTTCTGGGATAAGGAGTTACCATTAATTACATATATTTACACGTGAACTCTTTTTTTCATCTTTTTTGTTGTTATCACAACGTTTCGACCGTTTTATCCTCCGGTGTTCATCAGGTACTTTTCGAGTAATTGTGAATGAAATCCCTGGGCTAATCAGTGTCTACTTAGACCTAGTGAAAACGGAGTGAGTAATAACGGATCAGTAGTAATTAAGAACTAGATGAGATATCCCAAGACACAGGCACTGGAACGAAAACAATATATCCCAATAGATTAAATAAAGGGTTCAGTTCAGAATTCCCTGTAGGTTCCCCGGATCGACAAGAACCTGATGAAGTGCGGAGAGCACAACGGTCGAACTGTTGTGATAGCGAGAAGAAAAGAGGGCGTGAAGAATTCGAGACTCACAGGACATATTGAAGGCAAAAGAGACAGTGGAAATCAGCGCGAAACTTACAAGCTTATGAAAATGGATAGGCAATTAAGGAGTGATAAAAACAAACCTTATTAAAACTTGTGGATAGAAATGATCAGCCTTGTCCTGAAAGGCACACGTCACGTAGAACAAGAAGACATATTTACAAAAATGTCTTCCCCCACAACGTGCCTTTCTTATAGAACGCAAATCAAAACATCATTTACAGTTTAATCGAACTCTTCATCCAGTTTGTTGCTTCTTTCATTTGCTTTGATCATTCAGAGCGTGGCTCTCTCCAAATTCCTATCCTGTTTAGGTGTAAGCAATCTTTTTTTCTTTTACTTTCCCACCCAGTTCCTGTTCTGCCATCAAGCTCGGATAGTTGCTTACTCTTTGTTCTCTCTGTTCCTTTGAGTGTCATATTTTTCAAGCCTTCTTTCCTCATTATGTGTCCCAGAAATTTCAACTGTCACTTTCGGATTCGAAGTTATTGTCGTTATTGTTTCAATTTTCCTTAAAGCTTCGTCACGTGTTCAGTCCATAACATTCTCAGTATCCTTCTGTCGAACTGCATCTCTTCATTCGATATTGAAACATAGTCTCTACAGGCACGCGAATTTAAATATACGTAAGATTAAGTGTTTTGCATGAAAAGGAGCATTCGGCCACGTCGTCGGTCAAACAGACGGGGAGATTTGATGTTCATCTGTTCAGGCAGTTGACAGTCAGCATTTATGCAGAGCCGTAGCCTTAACCAAGTCGTTGGAGTTTTACGTCCAATTGAGAAAAAATGGGAAAATCAACTTTCGTTTGAGTTTTACCAGCTGTACGCTGGTCAGACGATCTGACTAAAAGATGGAATCTCATTCCTCGTTTAACCTTTCATTTTTTTTTCTCAAACACGGATTCTTAATAAATCGACAAGTGAACAACCATAAATCTTATTATATATCACCCAGTCAGTTATGTGCCATGCATGATACACGCTTAGGGGATCATATGTCTTTCGATACATGACTGTAGGTTGTCATTTCTTTCTGCGATAAACCAGTTGCCATCCAAGGATATAGAACTAGGTCTGTCCTGCTTGGGAGCGGGGGGAGTATTCACACCTTTCCCAAGGGTATTAGCACGTAAGTGAATGTAATGGATTCGACTGGAATTCGAACTCGGCTCTCCGATTCCTCTGTCCATTACTCCGCCGTGCGAAAACATAGCTACTTGAAATTCATGCTAAATATGAGAAACTGTACCTTCCCCAAAGATGACTCCAAGAACGGTGCAAGAAAGGGAAAATGAAAGAAGATATCAGCATAAAAAAAAAGCTTCCATTTTTGCAGTTAGTCACTTATTTCTCATCTGTTCTTTCATCGTCGTCTACTTTTACCCAGCGGCAAAAAAAAAAAAAAAAAAAAAAAAGAAAACGACCTTTGAAGTGAATCGACAATAAATGTCTACCGTTCCATTAATAAAATTATTGACATCAAGTCATCTTGTAATACGATTAAACAATAGTTTGTCAATCTTGTTTGCTTATTTCGGGGAAACGTGACAAAAGACATGCAAGATGCCATCGGTTCACATGTCAGTTTGTGACTGACATAAAAGAATCCAAATTTACAGACAATGGTCGTTGGAGACTGTAAAAGGAAGACGTAAAGCTTTTCAAAAAAGAAATTATGTACAGCCATCGAAATCAGACACACGCGCGCACGCACACATACATATGTACACACACACACGCACACACACATATATATGTACACACACACATACATATATATAGTCACGTGGTTAATATTTTTTTTTGAACTGATTACATCGGTACCCTTTCGTTTGACTTTTATTGACCAACTTATCTACTCTCTCTCTCTCTCTCTCTCTCTATATATATATATATATATATATGTGTGTGACGACGTCGTGTTGAAAATTTCACGATGCAACCCACTTCATAAAAGCAGTATTTTGGGGGCCCAAGCACCAGAATACTGACTTTAGAAAATGGGTTGGGTCCGGTAGAGTTTAGAATTTTTCCGCATTACCCTACCCTCTCTCCCCAACGCAGACAGACAAATTTACAGGATGCCCCTCCCCTACTAAATGTACTCACTATTTAAATAACAATAAATAAAGTGTTTACACAGACAAGAATAATGGTTAAAATCAAGAAATATTTTTCTTTCTTTCTTTCTTTCTTTCTTTCTTTCTTTCTTTCTTTCTTTCTTTCTTTCTTTCTTTTCACAGTGTTATTTTCCCCTTCTTTTCATTTCCTCACTACAGAAACTCAGACTAATCTTATAACAGAACTGGCTTTTCTTAGGATTAACGTTATCGCCGGTGATACTGGAGTTCTGCTCTCATATTAATACATATTGTAAAAAAAAAAAAAGAAAAAAATTAAAGGGAAATAACTGAGACATCCGGAAGAGGCATGGCACGTGGAACTAGGAAATCTATCCCGGTGGACGAAATAAAGAATTCGGTTCGAAATTCCAGTCACTTGAAGAAGGCCGGAGCTTACAACGGCCGAAACGTTTTGAATATTGCAATGAAGATGAGGATAGCAGTCCGAATAATGTAAATAATTCAAGTAATCATAATACCTCATCTCAGAAATATAGACAGATATTGATGAAAAATTCCAATCACGTGAAGAAGGCCGGAGCGTACAACGGCCGAAAAGTTGTGAATATGGCAATGAAGATGGGGATAACAGTCCGAATAATAAAAATAATTCAAGTAATCAAAATACCTCATCTCAGAGATATAGACAGATATTGATGAAAAATTCCAATCACCTGAAGAAGGCTGGGGCGTACAAAGACCGAAACGTTGTGAATATGGCAATGAAGATGAGGATAACAGTCCGAATAATGTAAATAATGCATGCGACTGGTACATTCGTAACATCACTAAATATGATAGAAAAATTGCATTGTTCATTTTACCGCTCCAGTATCCGATTCGTCCTGTCATGTAAGAGTTAGATCAAACCCGAAATGGAGTATTACTGGCCAGCTTTTAAGAGTTCAAACAGGTCTACCCTGTTTTGTGGGTGATGGATTATTTGCTACCTTGAAGCCCTCGTCCTACAGACGAATTGTTGCTAGCCTCTCACTATTCTATCGCTATTTTGACGGCAAATGTTCAGACTTTCACGGCTAGGACTCACCAGTATGAATGGAGTTGGAAGTGTCAAGAGAGGCAAGAGAAATGAAACAACATTATCCTTTGATCGGGGTGTCGCGTCACTTAAAAACCGGATAGTAGTGTAACGAAGTTATGGAAATGGCCTAAATAATGTCAAATAAGATCAGAGCGATCTATGTTTTGTTAGCCTTTCTAATTTGTGAGAGACAACTTCTAGAGAAACGTCTTAGAGATTTATTAAGCAAATAATTTTTTTCAAAACGAAGTGCATCACGATTAATAAAATCTCTGTCTTTTTTTCATCCATATCTTGTAACAGAGAATCGGGACAGCTCGATAAAAGACACCGAATTGGTTGTATGTGGTACTATAAGCATCAGAAGTTGCGTACCCTTCCACAATTGGCTGTTGAGAGAAGACCTACTTAGAGTAATGGCCGCTGCTTATTTGCATAGGAACGATACTGGGCAGGTATTAGCCAATAGTCAATAGTCAGTGTGGGAGAGATCTATCTATAAACACACACACACACACACACACACACACACACACACACACACACACACATATATATATATATATATATATATATATATATATGGATGCTGTCTATTGAGCAACTGCTAGCCCGAGCCCTGGCGATTATGAGAGACGAGGAGATGGAGGAAGTTGTAGTGTGGCAACGGCGGCCCGGTCATTGCAAAGTACGAATGTTCATGTCAGAAAGTGTTTTACATGCAATGGTATTGACCACATGGCGAATTATCACTGATGGGTAGGTAGTGTCATGGTTAACAGCTTGTAAAGACGTTAACAACTTTCGGTAGGTGGGGAAATTCATTCAAAATTAATGTGTTTGGCACAAAAACGGAGGAGAAAGTGTTGAAATAAACGAGCAAGTTGGCAAACAGTAGAAACTAAACAAGTGAGTCCCGAAAACGTATTAGCTGAAAAACGTCTGTTGGCGATGCTAGAGTATGTTAAATTTGTCTGACATAGAATTGAAAGCATTTAAAAGTTATTACTAATGTTGTTAGAATAATGAGATAAAAGTTAAACAACACCGAACCTGGTCAGTCCGTAGATGGGTGACTGCTCGGGAATACTTGGAAGTGCGTGTGGTGTAATGAACAATGATTCGTAATTGTTAATAGTAGAGCTGAGTTCCAATTCTAATCGGGTTCGTTATATTCAATTACTCGCAAATACTCTTGGGAAGGGTAAATCCACGTCTTCTTCTCCCAGCTATGGGTTAATTAGTAAAACTTTTATTACTAAATCCTCATTATCTCCCCCCACCACATGATCCTTACACTCTAAAAATATTTTCTGGCTTTAAGCAACTGGCAAAGTGTTGATAAGCCGTAAAAAACGAATTAATCAATCATGAGGGAAATTGTGGAAAAACTGAGAAAACTTGATGTCCCTTGGTCAATGCAAAATCCTCTGTGATAACCAAGGCTAGGATAGACAGAGAGAGGAGAACAACAAATTTAAACCGGATATATATATATATATATATATATATATATATATATATATATAAGATAACGCACTTAATCAGCGAATATAGCGAATTAATTCATAAAGAATATACCTGACTCGTTGAGGAACGTGATCGTCTAAGAACTGTGCAACCCACTGCGTTTTGAAAATACATACAAATAGTATATAAACAGACAAATAATGAATACAAACAATAAGGGACAAGGAAAAGAAAAGCTGAGAGATTGAAGACGTACCGACGGGAAGGGGATGAAGATGAAAGAAAGCTGGAAGCTGGAAAAATAGCAGGAATTGCAGAAGCTGTCAAACATGAAGTTTGGGGATCATACCTCTAATAATTGGCGCTCTTTTAAACGTATCATTATCACTGGAATAAAGATTGGTATAAGTGGAGATCCCAGAAAATAGTGAATTGTCCCAGGTTATGTCAAACATAACGAAAAAGAAAAACTCTGTGAAGTTTTTTTTGCAGAAATTTTAATCTGCAGGGATAATCCTCATAAATCTGGTGTGAACATGACAATGTAGAGAATAATAAAAAAGTGAGTAACACATTGCTCGTGGCTGCACTCAGCTGGCGCTAAAGATGTACAGATAACGCCATGACATGATAACCTTCAGAAGACATTTGTGACTAAGCGGGAAGTATGGTCTTGAGTACGTATAGAAGTGGAATGAGCATTCATTACCATCATATGTCAAGAATGAGCAAGTGAAACTCATGTAAAATACGGCCATCATGACTGACAAGCGCTTGGAGAGAAATCGTTCTGATATCAAATTTGTGCACAAGACGAGCTATGAATGGATTCTGATAGACGTTAGTGTATCTTGGGATATGAACATTGTGATGGCGAAGCAGGCGAAAATACAGATGTACTAAGACATGACAGGGCAAACCAGAGAAATATAATAGTCACCAGCTCAAGTTGTCCCTTTTGCGGTTGACGTAATCGGTACTATTTCGAGGAAGCTTACTTTATCGCAGAATACATTTGGGATACCTGACATCATTAAGAGTTCGTAAGTGGCAGTACCACTTGACATAACTTATGTACTGAGGAATGTGCCCAAGCTGCGGATAGGAGCTGATATAGGACCATCATTGCCCGGGCAAAACATTTAAGAGACGGAGAGCATATTGTAGCGACTGCTACGTTTTTCCACGCCCACAATTTATTCGTCTGTGATTGGCTAGTAAATCAATACTGCTTTTCTGTAAGACAATTTAGCAATCGCAGTCATCACTTTGAATTTTTCGGCCGTGAACTTGCTCACATGTTTCATTGATACAAAATCAGTAATTGGTCAAATTTTAACCAAACATTTTAGTGCTAAATCAATTTTTCCCGTGTTTTCACTGGGAGCCTATTGGTAGCTTTAAAAAGAAGCAATTTTTCCACAAGCCGCCAGTAGGTCCGCTATTTTAACCTGTCACAAAACCTACAACTTTACTCACATTTCAAACGCACACACAGACACAGATTTTTGTAACACATTATACGTATCTCTCTCTGTGACTCAGCCAAGTTCATGAACCAGCATTATTAATTTCTCTAAATAACACATTTCTTAATTAACTGTATTCTATTCTAACAGCAAACTCTATTCAACATAGAATCCTGAACATTCTTATTCTAGAGAAACTCTTTCAAACATTCAATCAGAAATCAGAATACAGTTGAAGGGAACAACTTTTTTCCTTAATCATTACTTCATTGCATGATTGTTTTTGTATGTTATATTTCAATATATATTTATTTGTTGATCCACATATGGAGTTTCGTTGTTTTTTCTAGAATCGTTAAATGTACAATAGATATATGCGCTAAGAACACTCATCACAATATCACAAATAATAATAATAATAATGTTTAGAATATGGAGAATTGTTTTTGCCTGATAGTCAATTTTTTGTCATTTAAATCGTTCTTTAGAGACAGGAATAAATGGCAATCTGAATGAGCCAAATCAAGAGCAAACGGTAGATGCTTAGGGGATTCCCATTTCAAATATTCACCATTATGTAGGTTCTGTATTGCAACATGAAGTCTTGCGTTATCGTGGTGGAAAATGATTAATTCGTCCGTGTTTTGTGAATAACCGCATTGAGTTTGGTGAGTTGATCTCAACACTTCTTTGCAGTTATGATTTCGCCGGTTGGAGGATTCTCAAAGTGAATTATCCGTCTGCAACCTCACCAAATGGACAGCAACTTCATCATTGCATGCAAACTCGCTTTAGTCACGAGTTCGGCACGTTTACAAGCTAGTTTCCAGCTCTGTTTTTCATCGCCTGTGACAATTCTGTCCAAGAATGACTCCTTTTCGTGGCGTAACAGCAGAGACATTGCCGAAAATACACGATCGAACATGTTTTGTCTCCCCAGAGAATATAACACCCGCATGTCGAATTTGAAAACGAACTGAGATTTCTTCAAATGGCGAAAGGCATTTGAGATAACGATTTTCAAACTCTTAGCAATCTCTTCCGTCGAAATATTCGGTTTATTTTCCACAATGACAAGCAGAGCGTCTTTGTTGACGTCGGGAGATCGTACAAAGCGTGGTTGATCGTTTAGGATGAAATCACCCCGATTAAAATCTGCCAAAGAATTTTTTGAGCGTCCGGAGTGCTGGAGGATGATTTAAATAAAACTTCTGAATCTATATTTTGTTGCAGCTTCGACGATTACGCCGCTCTGAAATTCATAAAATATAATATGGCGAAAGTACAACTCTTCATTCTCAATCTTTAAAGCATTTATTTGTAGATAAAACTTTAGCGTTTAAGTCTGACTCGCAACTGAACGGTGAAAGGTTTTAATCTAGAATACAGGCACCCAACCAAACGCCTGAGTTAAGTTGCAGTCATTTTATATTAAAAATGAAAATCGGGTACTAACTTCTGCAATGATCTGATATCCGAAGTTGTAGAGGAAGAAGGTGACAGTTGTGACGATAAATCCTTAGAGGGGAGTCCGGAAAAGTATAGAGCAAAGTGTGGAAGGACTGGATATCAAGGGAATATTCAGCGGAAACGAAAAGAATCCAAAGAAGACTACTTGAGCATAGAAGAGACTTACCATCACTAAATACCCAAGGCGAGCCTTCAGTTGCTATTGGCGTAAATTTGCGTATAATGGTTAGCAATCTTATCTCACTAGATTAATTACGACTGAATAGGGAGTTTATTCCTCACTAGGTCTTCCATACACGCGGTCTTGTACCACATCTAAGCTACAGAAATAATAATAAGAATAAGAAGAAGAAGAGGAAGAGGAGAAGAAGAAGAAGAGGTGAAGAAGAAGAAGAGGAGGAAGAAGAAGAAGAGGTGAAGAAGAAGAAGAGGAGGAGGACAAGGAGAAGAGATGGAGGAGAAGAAGAAGAAGAGGAGGCGGAGAAGAAGAAAAAGGAGAAGAGGTGAAGAAGAAGAAGAAGAAGAGGAAGAGGAGAAGAGGAAGAGGGGAAGAAGAAGAGGAGGAGGAGGAGAAGAAGAAGAAGAAGAGGAAGAAGAAGTTCTCCAAAATTAAAGGCGTCGTTGTTCCTGCGAACCACATGATGAAGATTAAGACGAATTAAAAATTTGTTAAATACCAAGACCTTGAGTAGCAGTAGGGATCATACCGATGATGACTGGAGCACTGGGAACAGTTCCAAGAATCTTTGCCTGAAGGGTGAAAGGATTGCCGACCCGTAATCGATATGAGTCGATTCACATCGCATCACATGTCTGACTTGTCTCTCGCAGCCGTTGATAAAGAGATGATGACTGATGATCGGGATGGGAGGAAAACGTGTTATCAGTGTGTACGGTCACGGCAAGATATTGCTGGTGATAAGAAGAAAAATTATGAAGATGATAAGAAATGTATTTTAAGAAGGCTAATAAAGCCACACTAGCAATAGCGGCGGTAAATTTGATCCTGAATAAATGTAGCGAGCTGCCTACAAGCAAATATAAAACATGGCAGAATAGGGGACATTGATACGCACAGAGAGTTGTTCAAAATTTCTGTAAAAGACAGTTTGGGGGTCATTGATTATTAAACCTTGTGTAGTCTGGTATAAGGCCGCCCGAATGAGACTCCTACTGAAAATTGTTCTCACTAGATTAGCGAGTGAGATGTGCTTGTTAATTGCTTGGCAGCGTGTTCAAATTATTTTCTAAATATTTTTTAAGGGTTACAAAAATCAAATAACAGCAATTAAAACGGACACGAGTAAAGAATAGCAAAAAGTAAAAATATAGTTTACATTACCGTAAAGTGGTAATATCAAAATACAAAGCATCCTTCAGTTAAACCGGTTTATTGAACTTCTCTCATTGGAACTAAATCAAGGACGAGAAATGTGCACAGCTACAAAAAGACAAGTTGTTATATAATAAATATATAAAAATCAAAGGGTAATTATATTTAAGCATAACACTCATTTTATTTATTTTAGAGGGATGGCTGGTAGGACTTAAAATAAATTGTGTATAAAACTTGGTATTGTCTAAGGCTGAAATAGTAGAGTAAAGACCGATATCTGAAATTGTAATTAGCCGGATATTAGCCTTATAAGGAAACATTCGGTATTCATTGACTGAGTAGCTTTCGTTTGAAAATTCTAAAATATTTCTGTTAAAAATTTTTTCAGGAAAATTGTTTTTTCATGCTCAGTAGCTGTTATGGTTCTTTCCAGTATTGATGCGGGTGGGTTCCTTCCTAACGTTTTGTTCCAATTATGTCATTTTCTTTTTGAGTTACATGTGCTATCCTTTTTAGTTATTTCTGCTGTTGGAAATCATCAAGTGATGTAGCTTCGGTTATTTGGTACAGCTCTTTGTGATTTTGTAACGTCAGTCCATAAGTTTCAGTGAACGATGGCCCGCGCTAAAACCTGAAAGCTTCTGCAACTCGAAGCCACTTTTAACCATTGATTTGAGAAAACGGTTGTATCGTGTGGATAGTTTAGACATTTCTGAATCGGTTTGGTACTATACATGACATCTATATTTTGTTTGTTTACCAGCATATGAACTCCTTATGGGTCATATAATGCCGAAACCTAATTTTGTTGGGGGCTTTGAAGTAAGAAAAAAATATATAATTTATGTTATTCTGCTTTCACAATTGAATACATGGTAGATGATACTCAGCTTTGGTGCATATATATGTTTAAGTGAACATAATTAGTAAAGGTGGTGATATGTGTCTTTTATGTTGCTGTTTTATTGAAGTTATATTTTGGAATGCAGTTTGATTTCTATAAGAAATTGTAGGATATTATATGGATTAATGCCATGAAAAATTCTTCCATACTGGTCGTTTGGCTAATTTTGTTTAGTGGCATCTCAACTTCTATGAATCTTAAGATTTCGAACAAAATTCAAGTTTGGCATTCAACTAAATATATTTTGAACGCAATAGTACGCCCCTCAACTAAAGATAAAATGTATTGCTATTCATTTTGCTATAAATATACGTTGTTGGTAATTTTACTATAAAAATGTATTTTTATAGTTTTATGATGATTTGTTTTTATTTGGGGGTTCTCTATTTGCCGATAGCTGGGAGCCTAACAGGTGCTACCAACCAGGGTCTGTGTGAACCTGGGAACAATAACAAAGAAGAGGTGGTTCTATGCTCCTCAAAACCTCCTATTTCCCGATCAAAGGGCTTGTTACCGGATGTAGGACATCTATATAACAGTGTCGATCTGACGAAGCTATTAAGAACGTGATTATCTGTCTATATCTGTGAGATGAGATATTTTGATTACTTGCATTATTTACATTATTCGGACTGTTATCCTCATCTTCATTGCCATATTCACAACGTTTCGGCCGTTGTACGCTCCGGCCTTTATGTCTATGTCTTTCTATATATGTGTCTATATCTCTGAGATAAGGTATTATGATTACTTGCATTATTTACATTATTCGGACTGTTATCCTCATCTTCATTGCCATATTCATAACGTTTCGGCCGTTGTAAGCTCCGGCCTTCTTTTTTCTTGGAGAGTTGAGTTAAAGGGAAATAACTGAAACATCCGGAAGAGGCATGGCACGTGGAACTAGAACAATCTACCCTGGTGGATGAAATAAAGGGTTCAGTTCGAAATTCCACTCACCTAAAGAATACTGGAGCGTACAACGACATAAACGTTGTGAATATGACAATGGAGGTGAGGATAACAGTCAGAATAATGTAAATAATGCAAGTAATCATAATACCTCATCTCAGAGATATACCAATCACCTGAAGAAGACCGGAGCGTACAACTACCGAAACGTTGTGAAGATGGCAATGAAGATGAGGTTAACAGTCGGAATAATGCAAGAACATAATTAGGTTTTAGGTCAATGTTTTGTAACTAACCCCGCCCCAGCGCTGTCTATTCTGCGTTCAGTTTCCTTAATCTTCTATGCTAAATTGTTGTAACTGACTCATACACCGAAGTGTTTGAAGTATTTAGCATTTGTCTATTTCTACACACTGAATTTTTATGATGCCTTCAGTCTAGGTGCCATCATTGCTTCCATTCCAATTCCAGATCATAGTTTCTGTTTTGGAAAGGTTTTATTTCTTGGAACACTTGGTTTAGGATATTTATTTTCTGTTCATGATAATTTTTATCCCAATCATGAATATCTATGAGTTTGTTTTGTTTTACGGCATATCAACCTCAATGGGTCATTTATTACCGACAGCTTTTTTTTTTTGGTAATATTTTTGTTTTGTCAAAAATCTATTTCTGTTAATATTTTTTTCCTCAAAAATGTATAGGTGGTAATATTATTTTTCCAAAAACGTATTGCTGGTAATAGTTTTTTTCTTTCAAAAACATATTCCTCAAAAATACATTTCTGGTAATAATTTTTTTTTACAAAGTATTGTTTCTGGGTTAACTATTTGCCCATAGCTGGGACCCTAACAGGTGCTACTACCCCGGGTCAGAGCGGACCTGGGAAATCAGCAATTAATAGGTGGTTCCACGCTCCTCAAAGCCTCCTGATCAGAGGCCTTGCTGTTGGACGTAGTTTATCGTCTAACCGTGGACGAGGAGGTAGTTTATCGTCATACCCAGGACGCCCCATTGGGGGAGGGGTCTTACCCCTCTGCAGAGGTGCAGTCGGGGCATTCTACAGCCCCGGCCGACAGGGCTAGAATCTCTATGACATCGGCATAGACCACTCATTATCAGAACATTGACCTCGGGATAGAAAGAAAGAATTTGTAATACTACAGATTTGATAAGACTTGCTGTCAATTGAAGACAACGGAAAACTCTTAACGTGAACAGGTATTAAATAAATAAATAAAAATCTCTATCTATAAAAGGCAGGTTGTGTATGTGTGTGTGTGTAACGAATGCACGGCCGCAATTTTCGATGGATTTGCACCAAAATTTACATGCACATGCTCCAAGTTAGCGGGAAGGCCATTTCCCAACTCCCATCGATAGTGGAAATAATCGAGTTTTCATGCTTCTATGTCACTTTTCATGTAGTTTGCGGCCATTTTGTACTGGCCAGAGTGAGAGCCTATAGCTGGCTGCCACGAATAGGCAAGAAGATTCTATTGGCCAGCGTGAGAGCCAACAGCTTACTGACACAAATGTTAACTAGCATGCAAAAAAAAAAAACAAAAAAACTCGATAGCTGCATTTTAAGTCAAGTGATAGCGATTGCTGTATGAGTCGTACGATTTTTGAATCAAGCACGAGCAATGCCGGGCCATGCTGCTAGTAATGGCTATAATTTTAGCAGTAATTTAGCAAAATTAACGCTATTCAAATCTTTACGTAAAGAACAGTACTTAATACGTGAAAGCCAAATAAAGAGTAAAGAATATCGTTAATTTATTAAATAAGAAAATTCTTCTCTCTCTAAGTATCAACACTCAAAATTCTTGGCTTTCAGGCGGGCTTTAACGCCGATCTCCAGTCTTTACTGAAAGCGACGTAAGTAGTTCAACAACGAAACAGGCCGAATAATAGTTTATAAAGAAATAAAAATCGGCGTTCGCGAATTGGCCTGTGAAAAGGGCCAGATAAAAATCGCGTCATGATAAAGGTGCCCTATATCAAAATCCTTACAATTGCGATAGCTAAGACCCCCCCACCCACGAACCCTTGGTTTTTGGGTGGGGTCTGCTTCATCTTATAAAAGACAGTTATTCTAAATATGACTTTTAAACTTCCTTGGCACTTACTTTCTCACTGTTTGACGGGCCATTTCTTTGCAGAGAATCCCTGCGTGAAGTTGTTTGATAATCGGTGGGTGGCAGAATTAGCGAGAGAAATGTTCTCAATTTTTTTACGCAAGGGGTGGATTTTTTTTTCTCATCTCCGTACACCACAACCTTCTTTCACTATCCTCAGCCTCCAATTTCCTCCTATTATTCTCATCTTGGAAAATAGATGAAATCTTGCGATTTAAGCTTATGTGGCTCTACCCGGCCTGATTATTATTATTATTATTATTAGTATTATTTTTTTTATTATTTCTTGAGGTTTACTTGGAAAGGGATTCTAGTTGCCAGTAGACCACCAACAGTGATGTGTACGGGAGATTTGTCCATATGCGGGGAAGGAAAAGTGGGCTGCGAGTGGGAGAGAAAAGGCACGTGGGTGTGGATGTTAGATAGAGGGATAAGTAAGGGGTTAGGAGTTGACTTGTCAGTTGATGTACAGTTCCGGTGAGACAACGTTTCTTAGGGTGGGATCATATTTGTAATACGACATGAAACAGGGTAGATCATTTTCTCGTCTTTCTTTCACTAACCTATCACTCTCTAATCTATCTATCTATCTATCTATTTCAGTTTTTCTCTGGCTGCCTATGTTGTTAGTGGGTTATAACGCCTATGGGTGCCCATATCTCGTGGTTTGTACAAAACGAAATCAAATAAGATATCTATCTATCTATCTATCTATGTTATATGAAAATTGGGGTAAGAGTCCATATGCTAATTTTTATGCATGTATAATAAATACCAACTATATATATATATAGAGAGAGAGAGAGAGAGAGAGAGAGAGAGAGAGAGAGAGAGAGAGAGAGAGAGAGGTACGGTGGAGTAATGGATAGCGGCTTGGATTGAGGAATCGGAGAGCCGAGTTCGAATTCCAGTCGACTCCATTAGATTCACTTGCTAATACCCTTGTGAAAGGTGTAAATTCTCTTCCTCTCCCACCAGCTATGGATAAATAGCAGGACAGACTGGGTTCTATAGCCTTGGATGGCAACTGGTCTAGGAGAAGGACAACTCTGAATTCAAAACCTGCGGAGGGTCGTTTGGGGACCTTGTGGCACGTAGTGCACCAGGTCTCTGTATTCGGCCCTTCAAAAAGTGTGGATGGTTCTGCACAAAACCTTCACCACTATAATCAAATCTCATGTACTGGTTTCGGGCTGTCAGTTTCCTAGGAACTGATCTGCTTGACCTTCATACGTCGAAAATCGACGGAGAGTATATATATATATATATATATATATATATATATATATATATATATATATATAGAGAGAGAGAGAGAGAGAGAGCTATATATTTAATAGCTATACTTGGATCGTGTGAAAAAAAACGGATAATACAATTTGCAAATAAAAAATAAATTTGAAGAAACTGATATCAGGGAAAAAATCCAGTAAAAAAAAGAAAATCTAAAGATATCCATGTTGGTCGAAAATAATCAATCATCACCTCGATGACTAGTCAAAAGGAAAAAAAAAAAACACCGACAGAGTAAATTAAGTAAAAACGTCAAACTTCTCAATACACTAAGTAGAGCAAAAACTAAAAAAAAACTAGTGAGCCAGAAAGTACTTATCAAGGTTTCACCTAACGGATCTTCATGATACTACTATGTGTGTGTGTGTGTGTGTGTGTGTGTGTGTGTGTGTGTGTGTGTGTGTGTGTGTTTGTGTGTGTGTGTGTGTGTGTACTTACGCGCAAATATCCTTGGGAAAGCTATGAATCTGCTCCTTCTTCCCCAGCTATGGGTTAATTAGTAAAACTTGTATCACTGTATCATTATTAACACAAAAACAAATTATGGCAATCTAAAATATTTGGGAGGGGGGTTAAATAAACTGCAAAGGGTTGATAAACCGTAAAAAAGAAATCAATCAAATGCCTCAACCTTAATAAAAACAAACTTTTATCATCAACATTTTTATGCTGTTATTAACTGGAAAGACCAAAGTTTTTTTTTTTTTTGTTTTTTTTTATTATTATTAAACTAAATGTTTTTATTCATTTTAGATCACTCAAATTTTGGTAAAAAATATTGTTTTTCTTGAGTCAGCGGGGGGACCAAAAATTAGTACAGGAAATTTTAACGTCTTTTTTGCGGTGAAAAACATTGATTTAGAAATTCTAACAAAAATCAAACGTTCCGCTTAGTGTAAATACGGCCGTCCATACACGACATAATCAGAAAATAAGAGTGATACCTATAGTAAAATAAAAGTCAAAAAAACATAAAATTCAATAAGCATTATATTACGGAGAATATTTTCCTAAATTTTTAAGATTATTGTGTAGTAATAAATATCTAAAACAAAAGGCACTCATCTTATATTCCTCAAGTAATTTTTACAGGTATGTCTACCGTAGAAAAAATTAGATAAACTTCCGTCTGTCAACCAAGCTGCCAAACTATCAATACCTTAAATAAACACCCACCACTGTATTAAAAAATTCATTTCTGCGATATTTTAAACTAAAAGTAATATTTGTTTCAAATCAGATTAATTAAACTTTAAATCAGATAATATTGCTCTAATAAAGTTTCAGGAGTATATTTTATTTATTTTTTAGAAATTATATCGTGCTGACAGTTGGCTAAAAATGGCGCTAAAACAAGCGATATTTAACGATTTCAAAACAAAAACTACTACCAGTTAATTTAGCTTTGAAATGCAGTAAAGTATTTTTCTTATTTTTAAATTTTAAATTTAATCTATTAACTTGAAATAAAAACTAAAATAAAAGCTTCAAGAAAGATTTTTCATTTTTTTAAATATTTTACTACTTAGGTATCGCGTTTCTGTGGAGGTACCTAATATATATATATATATATATATATATATATATATATATATATATATATATATAATGTCTAAAGAACTTCCCTTTAACCGAGATGCCAAACTTTTTATTAAATAAACGAACCCCTAATTTTAAAAAGAATACCAAATTATTTGATTTCATTGGAATTTTTAGCACTTAATAATTGAATTGTGTACTGAATAGATTATTTTATTAGAAAAATTTGCAGCGATATTTTGAGTGGTTTGAGAATACGTTTAAAATTGGAGAGGTGTTGACAATTATTTTTCATAGTTGTATGCAGAAAACGACCTGAATATATACTTTCAGTAAATCATTTTGCAATATCGAATAAGAAAATCTTTAAGATTTATTCTAAAACGAGACAAAAATATTTCAATAAATTTTTGTTGCGTTATGGTGAATGTTAATAAATTAAAATTAAAATTTTGTTTTGTTTTTTGACGCAAAATTTATTATCAATATCGTAAAAATCACACACACACACACACACACACACACACACACACACACACACACACACACACACACACACACACACACACGTGTGTGTGTGTGCGTGTGTGTGTGTGCGTGTGCATGTGCGGATGGGGCTATTATACTTTATTTTATACTAGTATGTTTCGAATGGAGTTTGTTAGGTTTTCCTGGGTGTTCGAATGACCACTAATTGAGCTATATTCGGATAGGTGTAATGTGAGTCGTCTAGATAAGTATGTAGTTGTATGACCAATATATTTATTCATGAGATTAGTTTGATCATAGAAAATACAAGTATAATAGCCTCATCCATATGAAAAAAAAGATTAAAAATAATGGCAGCCCTAATAATAAAAAAAGGAAAAGCCAACACTTAATAACATTAACTACGAACATGGGCACAATGTGCTGACCATGTTTGAAAAATAAAACATTCATATAACTTCTAACACATACATAAAACACCCACACATGCAGTTAAAAAAATACTTGAAAGGATAGCCGACAGCTCTCGGATATGCAGAACTTTTGGATAGATTTTTCAGTTTGTCTCTAGATAAGGAAGCACTTGTAGGAACACATGAAAATTAAATAAAAAGCTTAATCGTCTACAAAGAAACACACTCACACACACACACACTCACTCACACACACACACGCAGACACACACACGTGTTTGTGTGTGCGTGTGTTTCGTTGTAGACGATTAAGCTTTTTATTTAATTTTTCATGTGTTCCTAAGTGTACACACACACACACACACACACACACACACACACACATATATATATATATATATATATATATATATATATATATATATATATATATATATATATATATATATATATGTGGGGGTGTGGGGAGTGTGTGTAAGGGTGGTGCTGTAATTTCTGCTCCGACCGATTACCCAAAATTCTGACCATATGACCCCACATCAGAATTTGATTGAAATTCCTTGTTTCTTACGCCAATAATTTTTCATCGTCCCTTGTATAAGCGTATGGAGCAAGTACATAAATAATTGATTAGAAACATGTGTTCCTATTGCTCGTTTACGGCGCTTTTCTTTAAAATAGAATGTAACGCCGAGTCGGTCTGCTTTTTCCCGATTTTGACATATTTATTTACGAAAACACAGGAGAGGTCCCCACCGTTGGAAAACTCGGCTTCATTACATCATGTTTCGTGGTCTGCGCAGCCTCATGCCAACTTGACGCCTGATCATTCTTTTGTAGCCGGCAATATGGTACATATCAATGTCAGTTTAAGAGTGTCGAAGAAACAAGGGGCCGAAGATTAAGACGTTTCCTTATATTTACTTACTTTTTAAATAACCGCAACTTGACCGAATACACGCCCACCTACGCACGCATGAAGACAGACACACGCATATATATATATATATATATATATATATATATATATATAAGACATTTTTATGTTTATACGTTCTTTTTATAGATACAAATATTTAAGTAAATGCTCGATTTATAATAAACAGTATTAAACAACATTTTCCGGCCTGAATGTTCGATAAATTTTCACAGAAAACACGCGTCCTCCGACAAGAATCGAACCCGTATCCTATATGGAACCGTCATATAGCCTGACGTGTTTTTAGCCGATTGGGCCACAGAGTAGCGTTCGCGTAGCAAGGTCGATTTTATTGTTTTTAAACAAAATTCTCCATGATTTTCTCTCATTCATTCATATCTGCTCAATGCGTATCCAAATGTAAACAAACGACGTCATACATTATGACATATGAACTATATGACGGTTCCGTATAGGATACAGGTTCGATTCCTGTCGGAGGATGCATTTTTTCTATGAAAATTTATCGGACATTCAGGCCGGCAAATGTTGTTAATGCTGTTTATTATAAACAGAGCATTTACTTAAATATGTGTATCTATAAAAAGAACGTATAAACATAAAAAAATGTCTTAAAATAATTGTCGGACTTTGTCTATTCCATATATATATATATATATATATATATATATATATATATATATATATATATATATATATATATATGTGTGTGTGTGTGTGTGTGTGTGTACTTGACGTTTTGTAAGCTGATTGACCATCAGTGTTTGGCCAAATGTAAATGTTATCAAAACGAAAAACAAGACTTTACTTTGAAACTTTAAAGTCTTAACGTTTTCAGCCCTGACAACCGATTTACCGATGGTAGAATAAATTGGCGTAATTTTCAGCCAACAGTTGAACGGTGGTAGAGAAAAATTACTTAATGCCCAACCACCGGTTGAACGGCGGGTAAACACTTGTAACTATTTTTTATATGTACCGTGAAGCATTTCATCCCATTTATTTACGAATTTCGACTCAGGAGCTCAAGCAGAATGTTTAAAATTGTTCAAGAACACAGGACTCAAGGTCTTGATATTACGATTTTATTAAGTTTTACCAAAAAAGATATATTATGTTAACTGATAAATAATTTTTGCTTTTATTTAGAAACTTTATTTACCCTTAAAATAAAGTAAAATTACATTTTATTCATTATTTGTAATGACATGTTGCCATTCAACTGACACCTTTTGAGTAAAATAATTGCTGGTTTTGATGTGAAAAGGTTTTCGAGTATCTCTTTTTTACGTTCACACTGTACAAGGACGTGGAGCCACTCGATGTAGAGGTTACAGAGTAAGAGAGACTATGTGGGTAGGTGAAGAAGTTAACGCTTAACGTTAGACTTTTAACTCCTAAAATAAACGAGCCAGTTGAAATAAATGTTGATAATTTCTTATGCCTAGACTAAAATAATCCTGCTGCGAAGAAATCTATTTGAAAAAAAATCTTTTTTCTTTTACTATGGTTTTCACCTTGTACAAGACCCTGGAGCCACACGAGGTAGAGGGTTCGGGAGTAAGAGACATATTTTACGCGGATAGGTGAGGAAGTTAACGGATAACCCGAGACTTGAACAGGTTAAGATTGTAGTGATCGGGAAAGCATCCTCTTGGGAGTCGGTTCCACGGAGCAAGAAGAAGCTGCTCGATTGGAACTTACTTCTTACTGATGGAATACGGAAGTGGTTTGCTACAATGTGTGTGGCATGGCGGGTCCTAGCCGTGGAGGGGAGAACTAGTGGCACTAAGGGAGGTAATTCATCTGAGCACTTCGCATGAAAGTAGCGATAGAGTAGTGGGAGATTTGCTACATACTGTCTGTCTGTATGTGTATGTGTGTGTGTGTATGTGTGTGTATGTGTGTGTGTGTGAGAGAGAGAGAGATAGAGAGAGAGAGAGAGAGAGAGAGAGGCTGGAAAATAATTCGTCACCCACAAAGACGCGGTGACACTTTTGGACTCCATAAAGAGCGGAAGGTGAGAACTTGACAACTCCTGTTCAACTATGACATCAGTACCCCATTTTAAACCTGATCCTACTCTTGTAAAGGTAGCTGATCTGAATCTGGTTTTCATTAAAGAAAGTTTTTCTTTTTAATCAATTCACTCCAAGCAAGACGATGATACTACTAAGACGCAATGGAATTCTTTAGAACCAATCCTAAATAAGGAAACAAGGGATAAGCTTCTACTACTGCTTAAACGATCGGGGAGGAGTGTGAACCGGACGGTAAGGAAACATATCTCCTTTTCATATCAAAGCGTTTTTCAGCGATCGAAAAAGGTTGGTAACAGGTCAAATGAATATGGCGAGTGAGATAAAACAGACCAACCGGGGTTCATTTTTTTTTTACCTAATTCTCTTGCTATATTCTGCCTTGCATTGTCATCGGAGAGAACAATATTTTTTATTTAATCCACCGTGTACAATGTCACGATTGTGCAAAATCTAAGGTCTCCCAATGTAGTCCGAATTTGTTTCTAACTGCCACGTATGGTGGGTAGGTTGATACATTCCTCATGACAATTGGTTCGAAAAGCGGAAATGACTTATGATTCAACATAAAAGTTAAATTTATTTAAATATTAGGATGTTCGGAAAATAAATACGGTCAAGTTACTGGCAATAAACGTTTGCAGTGATAGTCCTTTGTTCCAGTAAATGGAAGACATGTTTTAAATTCCCCTAGAGAAAAATCAAGGTCTTCTGCGAAAGGAGTCCAAATACCATTCCTAATGTTAACAATGTGATGCAAACATTAAAATAAACATAATGAACTCGCCTGGATTTCAAATTATGTTTGGATTTTTCATTCTGAGCCGCTAAACATCAGACTGTCTACGCATCACGCACACACGCATGCTCGAGCGCGCGCGCACACACACACACATATGTGTTTGCGTGTGTGTAATAGAAAGAGAGAGAGAGAAAGAAAGAAAGGAAGGAAGAGGGAGAGAGAGGGGGAGGGAGAGATTCCATTAGTGCTATTTCTCTTTATCACAGCTTCACCACCTTAGAGTCACAGCTTCACCACCTTAGAGTCACAGCTTCACCACTCTGGGGCCACAGGCCCACCATACTAATCATGTTGTTGATGTGGATTCAGTAACGAATAGGGTTTTACGGGATAGAGCTACCAGCCCCACACTTTCAGTCTATATTTAATTTTTACTAAGGTGATCGGTGAAGGGTGCTTTAGTGATGTAAATCAAGAAGTTTACGGGAGTACTAAGATAGGATAAATGGGTGGAAGTGAAGAATATTTCTATTTCCGAGTCGCCAACCCAAACCTATGCATCCCTACAAGTTATAAATGAATCATTTTCAGAGTTATTTTGTATTCCGTCACCGAAACACTTCAAGAAACAACGAAGAAGCATATTTCTCAGATGTGGTTTTTGAGTTCGAGTTTTCGTTGGAATTTTGGTGTTTTCTTTTTAGCACAGCTTGCTTTCCAAATTGCTTCCGACTCTGATAAAAAGCACAAGTAATAATCGGTCAATATGAAGCCAGAAAATAATACTTGGTCGCCATATTTGTATCTATTATTCAGCCTTTACTTTCAACTATTCATTACTTCCGACATTTTGTTTTCTAAGCTTCGCCAATCATTAATGTTTTTGTCCCGACTGACATTACTTTTTCTGTTCAGATTGATTTGCCTGCTAATTCAATTTTCTTTAATCTACTCTCGTTGAAACAAACAAGAAAATCTTGCAAAATACTCCGATATGATAGATACGAAAATATTAACAAAACTATTAACAACTTTTGTCGATCGAATATTGATTCATACTAGCATGTCTTTGTGAGTTCTCATTATCGTTTTCGACTTAAACTTCGGATTAAGACTGAAGGAATCTAGCACTTTACACATTCGCTGATGAGCTGTGATACAGCGAAACAAGCTTGGATCCGGATGACTATTTATGCTCTCGTTCGCCGATTGAGCACAATAGAGAAAGGACATTTTAAAAACAATGGCTGCACCTGCTCTTCAGTTACATCGCTCTTCAGTTACGAATTGAGCGGTCTTGGCTAGCGATGTGTCACTTGTAAACATTACGTATATAATACGTTAAAAGATTCCCTTTCTCTGCTTTGCGCCGATAGCTTAGGAGTAAAGCCTCTGACTGATGCCAATAGGTCAAGTTTCGATCCCGGTTTGAAGTAATCGGATGTCGAGCCACACTGATGATTTGTGATACAGCGAAACAGGCTTCTATGTGCCTGACTATATATATATATATATATATATATATATATATATGGGGTGCGATGGATAAATTGTCACCTAAATTACGCAAAAATGAAAATAACGCTGACATCTCATTTTAACAGATATATTTACCATAATCGCACAAAAATATCTTGAAATAATAAAGAGTAGATTTATTCAATAAAATCGCCATTGGCTTCAACCACGGCCCCCTGACGGCGTCGGAATCTCCTTTATCTCTTCTGCTGCCATAATCCTTGCCTTCAATTCATCAGGAGTTTTGTTGGTCTTTCGCTCAAATGCGCTCCACACATAAACAGGGTGGTTGCAATATGAGAAGTGACTACATCTTTATCAAGTCATGATTTCCACATATATATATATATATATATATATATATATATATATATATATATGTATAATTTTTGCAGACTTTATACCATGTTTTAATTATGGATTTGTTAGTTCCTACGTGATGTAGAATTTGGTGAAAAGTCTAAAAGAATTGATTATTATTGATCGAAATAATATTAAAACTGTATTTATAAAACCAGATTTTATCTCGTTTCTAGATTTCGTATCTTAAAACAAAACTATGAATTAAAACTTCTCTGTGTATTTATCTTTCTGAAATAAATCTGAATATTTTTATATACGCAATAAACAAACGAAGATTAAATTGACTCTTTCGAGTATTAAAATAACAATTTTGTCAGATTTTCTCCATTTTAAAATCGGAACAAGGAATCAATTTATTTATCCGCTCAACAAAGCCGCTTATAAAATCAATTAGAGTCCACTTGACCTCAGTTACCATACGTTCCTTTTCCTTAAAAAAACCCCAAAAAACTACTGCATAATCGTTTACAAGTTTCCAGTATTATGGTTACACTTCATTTTCTATTAGGTATAATTTAGTAAAGTTAAAGAAAAACAAAATTGTTTATTTCGTGTTAACAGCAAAGTAAGTAAATCCGAAAAAATACTTGCAGGTAAATCTGAAGTTTGATATTTTCTGAAAATATTATTAATTATCTACTTTTTTCAGATTATTAAATGCTGAATTATGTTGTTTTGTTAACCAATACATAGCAGTAGGTCCCAATCGATTTTGGACCATGTCCCTCTTTGGTATTTCTAAAATTCTGGTGACCCCCTCCCTTGTAATATTTAATTCTTACATATTCAACATTTTGACTGCAATAGCGTTTGTATTTGAGAATAAAATAACACTTACCCGTCACCCCCCCGGGATTTTGATATCCGGATGCCAGGAAAAGTCAACTAACCAATACATCTGGCTCCGTACCTGGTAAATTGAACGAAATCAATTGCTCGACAATAAATTGCTCCAAGTCAATTGCTCCAAATCAATTGCTCAAACAATAATTTCTCGAACTATCAATTGCTCGAAAGGCAGACTACTCGAAGTAATATCGAAGCTCGAAGTACCACATAAAAAAAAATAAAAAATAAAAAAAGCCACAACACTCAACTTTAGCAATCCTGATTTTCTTTTTCTATATTTGTTTACTATTTCTATTTCAGTAATTGAATTTGAGCAATTTACTGTCGAGCAATTTACCTAGATCCCTCTAACTCTGCTATTGCTGAGCATGTAATAAATAGTAGGAATTGTGTGGTTGATTTTAGTGGCGACCGTTTTTCGATTTTAGGTCCCACTCCACAAGGTTCTAGAGCCCTTGTATATCAGATCCTGTGAACCTTCCCTTTGTACTTACTGTGTCTGAATGTTATTGGACTCTAGCTTTCTTGAAATTCATATTTTTTCCTTCCATTCGTTGTATTAATTAATTAAATTTACACGCTTATATATTTTTTATATCCCAGAAAATAAACTTGATAAGTCCTGGGATGAAACCGGTTGTTCTTTTTTAGCTTTTTTAAAAATGCCATAATCAATTTTGCCTTTTCCTAGCTATTGTTAAATTTTGTACCATAAAAAAAACTCATATATATATATATATATATATATATATATATATATAGAGAGAGAGAGAGAGAGAGAGAGAGAGAGAGAGAGAGAGAGCGAGAGCAGCAAGAAAAGAGACACACATGATTATTTATTCGAAAATTATAACATAAATATGTTATAAAATCACTACACTCTGATGTCTTATCAAGTGATAGTGTTGAATGTAAAATAAAGGGTTTTTAAAAGGTTACATCAATATATATATATATATATATATATATATATATATATATATATATATATATATATATATATATATATATATAGTACCAACATTTTAAAAGTTGACAAAAGGACCAAGGTAACCGCTATAAAATTAATTTCATTTTTGTTTAAAGATAAGGATACAGTTTTTATTCACTTTGTTTAGAAAATGGCATCTTTCAAATGGGGACCTCTATTCGCCATACATTGTTGTAAGCGATTTCTAAAGTTTTCCATCACTCGAAAGTTCGTGTGCATTGAGGTCTTCCATATATTTTTCTTTTAAGCGCTGAACCTGTGTAACCTGAATTTTTCAACCCGTTACAATATCGACTTTTGGTCCGGAACACCATCATTCCGACGGACCATGAAATGAACACGAAAAGATAAACGTGTTATATTTACTGATTCACTATTCTTAAAAGACGTTTAAACAGCAAACACAGAAAATGCCTCAGTCCAAGCAATGACGGTAACCAGTGGGATCTTAATAAAAGAGTGGTCAATGTAAAATAACACAGCAATAAATTATATATTAATAATAAATATACATATTTTTCTCTGAAATTATGTAAAAGAGAGTCTTAACTGAGCACCTGAAGATTGCGTTGTGGATGAAACTCAGACTTGTACTACTGGCTAGGAAATATATATATATATATATATATATATATATATATGAACATAATAGGCAGATTTCGCCAATAATTGCATTAATATTACTAACTGATTCAAAGTATGATTAACTCTTTGTAATATATATATATATATATATATATATATATATATATATATATATATATATCCGGTACTGAGCACTCATTGGCTATAAATACGGAACATAATTGCTTATCGCGCGTAAAAATCATAGTTACAATACAGTGTTGATTCCTATGTCCATTTCTCTCATCATATATATATATATATATATATATATATATATATATATATATATAGATTTTCTCTCTCATTATATATATATATATATATATATATATATATATAGATTTCAACAAAAAATTTCGCTTGAAGATGGAACGGAGCCCATTTTAATTTCAACTCAATTTAATTTAAAGGATTATATTGAAGTTTTCGGCTCTTGTTTTGAAACATGAGACCTCTTATGTAGCGATTTGGAATCATATTTTTAAATAAATAATTATATATATATATATATATATATATATATATATATGTAGGTGGGTAGGTAGATGGATAGATAGCAAGCGAGCGAGATGCGAAATAGAAAAGATAAGAACTGAGGAAGAGACGAAGTAATTTGAACATCGGAATACAGTAGAATCTTTTGGCGCTAACCACTTGCGTTTAGTCGGCGTTGTGAGTCATTTTGTAAGCAGTAGTCACGGCACGGTTGATGGATACAGTGGAAACTATGTGTTAGGGTAATTACTTCATCGATCCTTTGGATGGTTACATCGTAGATACTTAGACAACGAAAGAAAAATAAAAAGGAAAAAAAAACTAAGGAAAAGAGATGACTTGGTAACCATAGAGAGAAATAGAAAAGGTAAGAAAGAGAGAACTAAACAGAGTGGGAGAAAATTAAGCGAGCGAGAGAGAAAGAGAGAGAGAGAGAGAGAGAGAGAGAAAGAAAAGAGAGAGAGAGAGGAGAGAGAGAGAGGAGAGAGAGAGAGGAGAGAGAGAGAGTATTTGTCTGTTATAGCTTCGGGCATTACTTGTGGCTACGGGCCAATGACAATTTCAATTTCGACAGCAATAATTTTTTCACTTCTTTTAAGACTCAGTTATAATAATAATAATAATAATAATAATAATAATAATAATAAATCTATAATTTTCCGTAATTTTTCGCGATTTTCAACAAAATTTAAAAAAAAATTTAAATGCGATTTTTAATTTTAATATGTCCGCCGTTGATTTTTTAGGGCGCAAATCCATTCTCAATTTGTTATATTTTTTTCTTTATTTGCACTGAATTTAAACAGAAAATATTGTAAATACTTGTTGTTGCTATTATTTCTTCAGCTTAGCTTAGTTTGGCATAAGGACGCAAATATTGAGCATGAGGTTGAAAACGAACTCACCACTCAATAGACAAACTTACTAATCCTCACCATACGCCAAAGTGTTTTTGTGGCTTATGGCACAAAATTACAAATATGGAAAGCGAAATCGCTATTCAGTTCGAACTTCGCCATGATCGATTTTTCATGGAGACGACGATATTATCGACTTAGGAAGGCGATCCCAGTACGCGACACCATTATAAAGTGCGCGAAAAGCATTCCCCCGGTCGACCCAAGTCTTGTGAGTGAAATTGGGTCGACTGTTCTGAAGCCGTCGAATAGATCCGCTCAACATAAACAACAGGTTGGACACTGTGGGTATTGGAGAAACACAAATATGCCTGAGCAGGCGTTTGCAACAGGGATTCGCGGGTTACACGAGCAAGCGGTTGTATTAGGAAACGAATAGCCAACCATTTTTCAATAGTAATTGTAAAGCAGAGCAGTTCGTAAAAGCTCATACATTATTCCAAGCGCTCAAACCCCATTTCTGGCTTTTTATCATATCTTACAATTACCTTAGAGTTTTATATATATATATATATTTATACGGAATAAATGGATTTCTTATGCATACATTATTTCCAAACGTCATTTTGTGGATACGTGTGTTTGAGTGACTGAGTGGTTACGTTCACATTCTGTCCAAGCGAACCGGGTTCGAATCTCACCATGGTCGATTTGTCAGGAAAGAGACTTCCTGATGTTACCAGACTGGAGGGGTCAATCCCAACGTGAGGCACTTGCAAACCATACCCAAGCCTATAATCAGATTATACTACATAAGCATCCAGACATAATTAGATACATACACACACATACACATTTATATATTTGCTCCCTTAAGTTATAATTCAATAAGTGGTTAGCATTTATTTAAGTCTGAAATATTTACTGGTTGTGATTTCTCAATGTCTATGCCATTGTGGATGTATGTTTATGTATATATCGGTGTCTATGTGTATGTAGAGTGTATTCACATTTAACTGTGTGTGTGTATAAGTGTTAGTTTCACGTCTCCTTTTTCGTAAAGGGCTGTGGAGTTGTTCATGTATTCCCCACCTCTTCCTTTTTTTTTTTTTTTAATGTGTGTATATTTTTGTGTGTGTGTGTGTGTGTGTGTGTGTGTGTGTGTGTGTGTGTGTGTGTGTATGTATCTAATTATGTCTGGATGCTTATGTATTATAATCTGATTGTGTTTTTTTGTTGTGTCACGCGTGAGTTTAAGACCATATTCACAAACTTTAAAATAAAAACGGAAAAGAAAAAAATATATACATGTATTATCAGATGACCGGACGAATTGTAGCTTTTTGTCTTGTCAGACGTAATTTCAATGAAGAAATGAATTGAATAAACATATATATTTTTTCTTTTCTCAATAATTTTGTAGTTTTTAAACTTAATAGTGATTAAATTTGGATTTTTAAAATTGCCAGTTTTTAATTTTAATTTTAAATTTTATCATATAAATTTATAATTATTAGTTAGTAAAAATTTTTTTAATATTACACGTATTTAAAGATCTAAATAGCTATAATAGCAGGATTTTGTTGTCAAGCTTTTGAATCTTTCTGTACTTCGTTTTTTTGATTGGTTATTCTAGCTTTTTAACAATGCTCCCCCTAGTGTAGGATCGTTAATTAATCTGAAACTTTTAAAACCATTTATTTTCTTTTCAACACCATCACTTGATAAGACACAGAGTGTGTTGAAACAAAATGGCTATTTTGTAGTGATTTTATAACATACTTATGTTATAAATTTTTTTATAAAAATAATTATATCTGCTCTACTTTGTATTGAGCACTCTTTTAAGAATAGTAATTGTTGGTTATTGGAATTCATTCCGTGTATACCAATTATATACTTTATATATATATATATATATATATATATATATATATATATATATATATATATGTGTGTGTGTGTGTGTGTGTGTATGTTTGAGTAGACTCCCGGACTTTTTTTTTTTTTAAACAGTAGGAATTACGTCAACATTCGAGAGAATAAAAAAAACGTGCTTTCTGACAAGGTTGGAACCAGTGTCCCCCTTTATACGAAAAACTATCGAAATCAATTGCTCGACAGTAAATTGCTCGAAATCAATTTCTCGAAAAATAATTTCTCGAACTATCAATTGCTCAAAAGGCAGATTACTCGAAACCTGTGGTTAAAAAAATAAAACTACATTGTTTCTAATATTTACTATAAAATGAAATAATACAACTTTATTGTTGTTAACTGAACAGTTAAAATTAAAGAACGAGTACATTTATAGAGCAGGTCTTATTTTTTTCTACATTACTGTTTTGTCATAGTTTAAAATAAAGGGTAAATTTTTATTATTACTGTTATTCTTCGTGATTTAAAAAAAAAAAATATAACTATTGTTGCTAATATTTACTTTATTATTATGAAATATTATATGCAACACTTTCTTAAATATTCTTCAACATTGTTTCTTGTGTCATAGTTTGATACAATGTTCTTTAATCGCATTTGCAAAGTCACGGTACTTTTTTCTGCTCTCAGCTGCACTCACTCCTCCCACATATTCGCTCTATTCGCAATTCTTGTAAACTTCTTGTTTTTAGCACATTTCACATTTCACGTAAAGCTGTTTTGTCCTTAATATATAGATATCCATCCAAACACAACTTCTTTCCTTTTTCGCTCTCAACAAATGTTATTTCCATCACTAGGATTCGAGATCTCCAAAATTATTGAAATAGAAATAGAAAAAACAAATCTAGAAAAAAAAGGGAGAACCACACGTAGAGAGAGTAGCCTTGCCAACGTGTGTTGGGCCAGGCAAGAGAGAAAATCCTAGAAGACTGACGGCTAGAGTGTTGGGGCTTCGAGTAATCTGCCTTTCGAGCAATTGATTGTTCGATAAATTATTTTTCGAGCAATTGATTTCGATCAATTTACTGTCCATCAATTGATTTCGAGCAATTTACCTAGATCCCTCTGGCTCTGCTATTGCTGAGCATGTAATAAATAGTAGGAATTGTGTGGTTGATTTTAGTGACGACCGTTTTTCGATTTTATCTAGGTCTCACTCCACATTTCACCTCAAGGTTCTAGAGTCCTTGTATATCAGATCCCGTGGGCCTTCCCTTTGTAAACAGAGGGAATACTTACTGGGTCTAAATGTTATTGGACTCTAATTTTCTTGAAATTCATATTTTTCTTCCCTTCCGTTCGTTATATTAATCAATTAAATTTACACGCTTATATATTTTTTATATCCCAGAAAATAAACTTGATAAGTCCTGGGACGAAACCGGTTGTTCTTTTTTTAACTTTTTTAAAATGCCATATAAATTTTGCCTTTTCCTAGCTATTGTTAAATTGTGTACCATAAAAAACTTTCACTTGATAAAACACCAGAAGTTTTGAAACAAAATGGCTATTTTTGTAGTGATTTTATAACATATGTATGTTATAATTTTCGAATAAATATATATATATATATATATATATATATATATATATATATATATATATATATATATATATATATACTGTCGAGTAATTGATTTCGAGCAATTTACCTAGATCTCCCAGTCACAGAGAGACAGCAAGCTGATGTTGCCTGCTAATTAGCTCGTGTAATGATCTCGACTTCCATTGGCTGACCTGGTACTATGACTTTATACTACTAAATATTATTAAAAAACAAATCGATCAACAGTAGACAATATTATGACAAACTTTTCTTATTACAGAATATTTTGAATATTTTTTCCCCCCTAACTTCTAAAATCGAAGTTTTCCCAATCTTACCTCGAAATCCCGCACGGAGGCTGAAACGATTTAATGAATGAAATGAATGATGATAAACAAATCGAACGCTTGTTGAAAATCTTTTGGACCGTTCATTTCCGATCATTTCGTATCAGGAAATTAGAGTTCGATGATAGTTTTTCTCAGTGAACGATTTCAAAAATCCCGATCCTTAATTCATCTGAGAATCGGAGGGGGAAAAAAAGCAACGACAACAAAAAAAGACAACAAAAATAAAAATAAAAACATTTGATTTGCAAAAGACTTACATGCTTGCCCCCACATTAGTAATCCCCTCCGCCCCCGCCAACTAAACATATGGCATCAATTCCAGACCCGGTTTCGTTTTCCGAATTCAAAACACGGGATTTTGTTTATAAACTTTGGTCTTGTCATTATCTCCTGTATTGTTCTCTTGTTTTTTTAACCATTACTCGTCTGAAAGCAAGTTGTAAAAAATCCGTCTGAACTATCGTCGTCATTGCTCCCATTAAAACTCCATTATTATTATTCAGAGAGAGAGAGAGAGAGAGAGAGAGAGAGAGAGAGGGAGAGAGAGAAAGAGAGAGATAAAGAGATTGAGAGATAGCGATAGAGAGAGAGGGAGAGAGAGATAGAGGGAGATAGAGTGACAGAGAGAGAAGGAGAGGGAGATGGAGAGATAGAGAGAGATATAGAGAGAGATAGAGATAGAGATAGAGGGAGATAGAGAGATAGAGAGAGATAGAAAGAGAGATAGAGAGAGATAGAAAGAGAGATAGAGAGATAGAGATAGATAGAGATTGAGAGATCGAGAGAGATATAGAGAGAGAGATCGAGAGAGATAGAGATAGAGAGATGGAGATAGAGTGATGGAGAGAGATTATATATATATATATATATATATATATATATATAGAGAGAGAGAGAGAGAGAGAGACAGAGAGAGAGCAGCGAAGTGATGCTAGAGTACAAATATGGTGAAGTATGAGTTCGATTAAATTTCGATTCCGATGACTTTGTTTACACTAACATTTCGTCACTTAGCTTCGGTCACTCTGTGGTATGCGGCCTCGCGTCCACATCCATCACGCGCACAGTACATCCTACTGTCGATCGGTCGATCAATCAAGAGAGAGAGAGATAGAGAGAGAGAGAGAGATAGAGAGAGGGAGGGAGGGAAGGAGGGAGAGAAAGACCATCTCGTGAGGTTGTTGATATAACCGCATATGTCTCCCACGCCTACAAACCAGATACAGGTGTGAGCTTACGTGCTTTCCTATTCGCTGGCCGTCAGTGACCCCCAGCTCAAATGCCTCGTGCAACCGACTTCTGTGAAATGCAATATCTTATTCGGTATCCTACTACACAAGTAGACCTTATGACATCCAGTCTGATAAGGGTATACCAGGCACATGCAGAACAGCCAAGAGTGCGCAATATGATGAGAAGCTTTTGATAAAAGCAGCGCATAACCTTCCAGGTGAGGTTCAGTTAGAAATACTATGCGCTTGGGTAAGCCATTCCGATCAGTCGGTTTCTTATTGAAGACGTTCCATGCTATCTAGATGTTACCCCCGCCTCAATCCGAATAAAGTTACCCCATCCTTCGAACTTTAGAAAAAGCTTCCTCTCAAGACACGTTCACTATTTCCACTTGTGACCAGTGATGTGCATCGCATCAGCCCTGTAGAGAACTCACCCAGTTGCTGAAGGTCAACTGGCAAGAAAATCTAGCGGACGGAATAGTATGTTTATTATTATTATTATTATTATTATTATTATTATTATTATTTTCTTTGATTTCTGGCGCGTTACATTTCTTTCCGGGTCCCGCCCAGGGACCTAAGGTTAGAAATGGCGTCATGACACTTTCCACTGACAAAAAAAAAAAAAAAAATGATTACATAGATAAAGCCATTCGTAAGGTGTGGGCTGTACTTGTCAGAACAATTTTCTGTATCTCCTTGAGGCATGGACTTCCAGGAATCCCTTCAATTAGTCTACTGGAATCTTTTCCAACCAGTCCTGGGGGCTCCAACTACAACAGGGATTGTTGATGTTCCCATATGCCACATTTTCGCGATTTCTATTTCAAGGTCCTTGTACTTTGACAACTTTTTGAATATCTTCAAAGATACATTGCAGTCAGCAGGGTCTGCCATATCAATAAGGAGGCACCGTTTTTGTTTGTGGTCTTTAATAACAATATCTGGGCGGTTGGCCTTGATTGTTCTGTCAGTGTGTATTGTGTAGTCCCATAGAATTGTAACAGGTCCTATCTCCGTAACCGGGTCTGGGTGGTGTTCATACCAGTTTCTTTCAGTTTTCTTCCCGTAGAAGTTGCAGATTTTCCAGTGCAGATATTGGCCCACTCTGTCATGTCGGGTTTTATATTCAGTGGGTGCCAACACCGTACAACCTGCTACAAGATGATCAATCGTTTCTGGATATTTATCACAGAATCTGCATTTTGGGCTGACACAATATTTTAGTATATGTGCTTGATAATTCCTAGTTAGCAAGCATTGGTCCTGCGCAGCAAGGATAAAACCTTCAGTTTCCGCTTTCAACCCTGCACTACGTAGCCACTGATGTGTACGGGTTTTGTCTAGGTCAGCTTGTTTGGTACGGGCAGAGTATTGGCCATGAAGCGGTTTATCTTGCCATCGCTTCTGTAACTGGTCTGTTGCATTCGTCTTAGCTATCTTTTTTAGGTATTTTGCAGTTTCAGCCGGTGTATTGTGCTGTAGTTGCATCTCTACGCCCATTTGGAACTCCATTTTGAATTTGTTGGCTTCCTTCATTACGGAGTAGAGACGCTTACTACTTTCATGTTCCTTTATTATTATTATTATTATTATTATTTTCTTTGATTTCTGGCATTTACACATTTCTTTCCGGGTCCCACCCAGGGACCTAAGGTTAGAAATGGTATCATGACACTTTCCACTGCAAAAAAAAAAAAAAAAAATTACATAGATAAAGCCCTTCGTAAAATGTGGGCTGTAGTTGTGAGAACAATTTTTTGTATCTCTTTCATCATGGACTTCCAGGAATCCCTTTAATTAGTCTACTGGAATCTTTTCCAACCAATCCTAAGTCTCCAATTACAACAGGCATTGTTGATGTTCTCATGTGCCACATTTTTGAGATTTCTATTTCAAGGTCCTTGTATTTTGACAGCTTTTTGAATATCTCACAAAGATACATTGCAGTCTGCAGGGACTGCCATATCAATAAGGAAGCACTTTTTTGTTTGCAGTCTCTAATAAGTGTCTTGGCGGTTAGCTTTGATTGTTCTGTCAGTGTGTATTGTGTAGTCCCATAGAATTGTAACAGGTCCTATCTCTGTAACCGGGTCTGGATGGTGTTCATACCAGTTTCTTTCTGTTTTCTTCCCGTAGAAGTTGCAGATTTTCTAGCGCAGATATTGGCCAACTCTCTCATGCCGGCTTTTATACTCAGTGGGTGCCAATATCGTGTAACCTGATACAAGATGATTAATCGTTTCTGGATATTTATCACAGAATCTGCATTTTGGGCTGACACAGTATTTTAGTATATGTGCTTGATAATTTCTAGTTAACAAGTATTGGTTCTGTGCAGCAAGGATAAAACCTTCAGTTGCAGCTTTAAATCCTGCACTACGTAGCCACTGATGTGTACGGGATTTGTCTACGTCAGCTTGTTTGGTACGGGCAGAGGATCGGTTTATCTTGCCATTGTTTCTGTATCTGGTCGGTTGCATTTGCTTTTGCTGTCTTTTTTAGGTATTTTGCAGCTTCAGTCGATATATTGTGCTTTACTTGTATTTCTACACCCATTTGAAACTAATTATTATTATTATTATTATTATTATTATACATACTGTGTAAGTAGACGGGTGGCGGGCTAGCGCATCATGAGCGTGTACACCCTTTGTATCGGGTGGTTTTCACTGGGGATTAAGTGACAGCAAGCCTTCCAAACATTCTCGATGAATTTTATATTATTGTTCAACCAATAGAATTGAATGTGCGACTGGTGAAATGGAGTGAGTCGTATTCGTTATAATCACTCATGCAAATGCCCTTGAAACAGGCATGAATTCACCCCCTTCCCCAGTTAGGGGTTAAATAGTAACAGTTGCATCTGGAAGAATCGTTACTTCCGTCCTTGTGGACAAATGGATAAAGACGTTGGTTAAATCCAGTGACTAGACCCAAAGAGATGTGAGTTCGGTACCAGGCCACACAGCCAAAATATGGAGAGTTGATTTAAAGGGAAATAACTGAGACATTCAGAAGAGGAGTGGCACGTGGAACTAGAACAATCTACCCCGGTGGACGAAATAAATGGTTCGGTTTAAAATTCCAATCACCTGAAGAAGCCCGAAACGCTGTGAATATGGCAATGAAGTTGGAGATAACAGTCCGAATAATGTAAATAATGCAAGTAATCATAATACCTCATCTCAGAGATCCAATCACCCGAAGAAGGCCGGAGCGTACAATAGCCGAAATGTTGTGAAAATGGAAATGAAGATGAGGTTAACGGTCGGCATAATGCAAATAATGCAAGTAATCATAATACCTAATCTCAGAGATCCAATCACCTGAAGAAGGCCGGAGCGTACAACAACTGAAACGTTGTGAATATGCCAATGAGGATGACCATAACAGTCGAAATAATGTAAATCATGCAAGTAATCATAATACCTCATCTCAGAGATTCAGTCACCTGAAGAAGGCCGAAGCGTACAACGACTGAAACGTTGTAAATATGGCAATGAACATGAGGATAACAGTCGGAATAATGTAAATTATGCAAATAATCATAATACCTCATCTCAGAGATATACCAATCACCTGAAGAAGGCCGGAGCATATAACGGCCGAAACGCTGTGAATATGGCAATGAAGATGAGGATAATAGTCCGAATAATATAAATAATGTAAGTAATCATAATACCTAATCTCAGAGATCCAATCACCTGAAGAAGGCCGGAGCGTACAGCGGCCGAAACGTTGTGAATATGGCAATGAAGATGAGGATAACAGTCGGAATAATGTAAATAATACAAGTAATCATAATACCTCATTTCAGAGATATAGGCAGATATGGAAGAATAATTGTTTTCAAAATATTGCTGATGCAATATTCAACCGCTAAAAACGAATTATTTTTACAAAGCAAAATCTGTTTCAGCTTTAAAAAACCAACAAAGGGTTGATAAACTGTTAAAAAACAAATAAAAGCATAACTCAAACCCAGTACAAGGCCGAAGAGCAACTCAAAGTAGAAGGTTACTAAATGAAGGTATACAGGAGAGAGTAAGTTGTTCTTGTTATGAGGATATGTAGAATAGATAACAGTTGGCCTTAGTCTTGAAGAGCTTAAGATTAAATTAATGAAGTATTGCTACGGTGAACCATCTTCTTGTGACTCTGTTCCACAAAGCATCAGTTCTGCATAAAAAGCTATCGGCGTGGAACTTCCTCCTTACTAATGGAATACAAAGGAAATGATGAGTTGACGCTGTGTCCATGGCATGGCGTATTCTAGCTGTGAAGGTCTGAACTGGTGGGACTAAGGAATGTAGCTTGTTAGAATATCTGCCATGAAAATAGTAATGGAGTAGCGAGAAGCTACCAATTTTTCGTCTAGGGAAAGCGGTTGCAGGGCTGAAAATGATTTATCACCTGCAAGTCCGCGTCGATGCTTTTGGTCTCTCTCAAGGCTAGAAAGTAAAGATAGTAAAAAAAGTAAAGCTATTTTTATACTTTCATAGTGTTTCGACCCCAATTTGGGGTTAACTATTTACCCCTAGATGGAACCTTGACAGGTGCTACCAACCTGGGTCAGGGTGGACCTGGGAAGAATAGCAATTAAGGGGTGGTTCCACGCTCCTCAAAACCTTCTGATCAAAGGCTTTGCTGTCGGATGTAGTTTGTCGTCATATCCAGGACTTGTATGTAGTTTATGTCATACCAGGACTTGTATGTAGTTTAACGTCATACCCAGGACGCGGATATAGTTTATCGTCATACCCAGGACGCGGATGTAGTTTAACGTCATACCCAGGACGCGAATGTAGTTTAACGTTATACCCAGGACGGCACTATTTTTGGCTTGATACGACTCTTGAAAACAATGGCAGAAGAAGTCAGGTAGTTTCTGGAGCGGTACGAAGAACTGGCCTTTTCTCTCGAATCTTTAGCAATTGATTGTATATACGATTTTTGCTTGAGACCTGAAAGGAACTTGAGGTACCAATAGATGTCCCAGATAAGAAGCTTCATTGGGAGCAGTATCGTTCAAGTTGTTTGAAGGAAACTCGCCATCTTCTCTGTGATGATGGAACCTTACCAGCTTGTTTTGATTTTTGTAACGCTATTCTCGAAATTGATTTATCTCATCTGTACAGCAACACGTTTCGAAGAACACGATCAAACTTACCAAAATTTAAGATCGGTAGGCGTCAAATCAATAGCTTACGCTACTATTTAGACTATTTACGTTATTCGGACTGTTGCCCTCATATTTATTGTCATATTCACGACGTTTCAGCCGTTGTACACTCCGGCTTTCTTCAGGTGATATACGTTGGTATTTCGAACCGAACCCTTTGTATCGTCCACCGGGGTAGATTGTTCTAGTTCCACGTGCCATGCCTTTTTCTGGACACGTCCGTCTCAGTTATTTCCCTTTAGTAACACAACTCTCCAAGTTTTGTTCACCTCTAGTCCAGTGGGTAAAAAGCGTTGGTTGAAGTATTCCAGCGGCTTGACCTAAAGAGTTGTAAGTTCAATACCTGAGCACAGCAGAGCTGAACAAAACCTGTGTAACCCTCTACCTCGAGTTGATCTTTGCAGGTTTATTATTTTTCAAATAGTTTTCTTTATAGCACGATTACTTTAGTCCAGGTATAAAAAATTATCGATTAACATTTATTTACGTTTGAGTTGAAAAATTCCCACTAGCGTGACTGTTCAAATTGACCCATCTCTTTGTTTAGAAGTGTCAATGAATGCCAGAACATGTGTTCATTTTTTTATATATACAAATCGCCAGTGATAACGCTCTTCCCAGCATCCTTATGCCCAACTTGTCAGCGCCCATCTTCTTTCATTTATACAAGTTAGCTGCTATTATTCTTTTAGAGAACTCAACAGAGCCTACTTTCTTTTTAATTATGATTTTTCAGTTTTACGATTCGTGATCCCCTATCGTCTTCCTTTTTTTTCAGCCTGCCAGCACCCATCTTCTTTCTTTCCAAGTACTTAGTCAATAAACAGTACATTACGGAAATTTATTGATTGATTTGATTGTTTAACGGCACACCAACTCCTTATGGGTCATTTAATGCTGAAATTTAATTTTCTTGAGAGCTTTGAAATAAAAATATGATATGTGTTATTCTTCTTTCGCAGTTGAGTAAATGGTAGATAATACTCAACTTTTATGCATATACGTGTTTGTGTAGATTTAATTACTAGAAGCGATATTTTCTGTTATTTTGACATACAGTTTGATTTCTTTAAGAGATTGGAGGATATTATAACGATTAATGTCAAGAAAGCGTTATTTCATGTTGTTTCTTGATTGGGTGATTTTGTTTGGCGGTATATCAACCTCTATGGGTTATTTAATGCCGAAATCTAAATATTTCGAACACAATGTTATGGCTTCAACTACATATGGGGTGGTAGCACCTGTTAGGTTCCCAGTTATGAGCAAATAGTTAACCCTTAAACTGGGGTCAAAACCCTATGAAAGTATAAAAAAATAGGTTTTATAGTAAAATTACCAGCAATACATTTTTGGAAAAAAAAAATATTACCAGCAATAGATTTGACTCGCGACAAAAAACCACTTTACAAAAATACGTCAATGAAACCTGATCTAAAAACTGATTTTTTGCCGGCATTAAATAACACTTTGAGGTTGATATACCGTAAAAATGATAAACCAAACCCAAACCGATCAACTAAATATATTTTGAACGCAATTGTATTTAACTACAGCTAACATATATTGTTTGCCATTTTAATATAAATATATATTGTTCATAATTTTACTATGAAAATGCATTTTTAGTTTCATAGTATCTTATTTTTGTTTGCGGGGGGTCACTATTTGCTCATAGCTGGGACCCTAACAGGTGCTACCAACTGGGGTCAGGGTGGACCTGGGAACAGCAGCAATAAAGAGGTGTTTCCATGTTCCTCAAAACCTCCAATCTCCAATCTTGCTACCGGGTGTTGTTTATCGACATAGCGATGATTACATTACGGAAGTAAAGAATGATGCTTCATAAAAAAAGCATCTTCAAGCCTTTTTCTCTATTTTCTTCAAAAGTTATTAAAAGCATATTTACCAATAATGCAGCATATCAAGGGAGAAGCAGAGGCGGGCTATGCCGTCTAAAATTCACCCCCCACCGTGGTTAATATTGGTGGAAAGAAAGAACTGATAAGAAAATATAAAGGTATATACTTATTTTTTCCAGCGTGAACGTGTTTGTAAAATCCGAGATAACCTCACGACATTAGATTAAGTTGGTCAACTGGCAAGTAATTTGGATTCCCGTATTTCGTTTTATTTCTTTCAAAAAAGTATTTTGTTTGAAGGGAGGACAAATGGTAGACGGATCGGAAGATTTTTCTTTCATTTTTTTTTTTCTTTTCTATTTTTTGGGAAAATTCCTTATTTTCTTTCTTCCCCATTTTTTTCCTCTCTTTCTCTCTCTTGTTCTGGGGCGAATGGCGGCAAATCTGAACAATCAATCAGAGCCAAACTACTCCAAGATTTGGTTGTGGAATTGTCGAAGACATAAATATTGACAAGAGTTCTTCGTTCAGACATTTTGGTATGGGCTTAGTTCCAAATCTTCGACATCATAGCGAGCCACGAATGAGAACCGGACGTGGTAATCTTTATTGAATGTATTGGAGGTTGGGGGGGGACATGCAAACACACACACACGTACACACACACACATACACAACCACCCCCACACACATTGAGCCTACACAAAAATGCACGTGTCTTTGTATATGTTTGGCGTATGTTTGTATGGAGAAATGTCGATGTAAACGTATGTGCAGTTGTGTCAGTGATGTTGCATCTATCTATCTATCTATCTATCTATCTATCTATTTATCTATCTATGAACGAGTAATGCAAATTTCTCACAACCTTTCACCTTCCAAAATATGACCAAATCAGCATTTTTTTAAAATTCCTTATTAGATCCAAGCAGTTGTCAAGATACTGATATATATATATATATATATATATATATATATGATACAAATATATTTTGAAAGTGTGCTTTTTATATATATATATATATATATATATATATATATGGTTAAAAGTGTAATATAAACTATGAAAAATGAAGACTGAGGACAAAATCAAAAGCAATCTTCTGGCCATGTTTTGTGTTTTGGTCCTACTATTTATATATGCTGGTCAATGAAGATTGCATTCAAGCATGAAACCGACTGTCGCCGATTGGTGTTGAATTCAGTGTCCACTTTCATAGTTTATATATATAGATATACATATAGTTATATTCAGTTGTATGGAGTTTGTGACCCTGGGTTTCACGCTTTTGTGATCATCAGCCAAACTTGTTTATTTTTTAAAAAAATGAATCTATCTATGCTTGTTTGTGTTTGATTAGGTTTGTTGGTGGAAGGGGGAAATTCTCCACTGTGTCTGTTTTTGGATGACACTCTTACACACAAAGAGATACATACATACAGGTGTACGCATTATAGAGTCACACAAACACACCCATATAAGCAAAGCGAGATTAGGCGCAGATATATATCCATGTGTTCGCAATTGTAAACCTATTTCGGTGTCGAAACTGTAAGTAGCGAAGTTCTTTTAACAAGGGGAAGGTTGAGGTATTCTTGGCTATTTAGAGATCTATCGTCACAAACTCATATGAATTAACTTAGTTAAATAATAATAAATTAGGTCTATCACTGATATTGAGCACTTTTCAATAAGTATCGCGCACATATAATCTATCTATCATCTATCTATCTATCTATCTATCTATCTATCTATCTTACTTCAAACGGCATTTTCTTTATTAAGTTTTCGCGATTGCCACTAAAAATAACTTTTGAAATAATAAAACTCTACAAAACACACACACACACACACACACATATATATATATATATATATATATATATATATGTGTGTGTGTGTCTCTGTGTGTGTGTGTAAATATTCACAAATGGAGTGTATCTGTAGAAGGATTTTTACTCTTGCCTCTTTTATATATATATATATATATATATATATATATATATATATATATATATATATATACAGGGCTGTTCGATAAACGTGACTCATCTGATTTTTTTAATAAAAAATATTTTCCGTCTACTGTGCAAAAAAGTGACTCAGATATCGCATTCTAATGATTAAACTGGTAAATTTAAAGAGCTTTTGACAAAATATTGAAAACTATTTTACAATACACTCAGAACATTATTCTAGAGAATTCTAGAACAGCTTAAATTAAATCTAGAGTATTCCAGAATATTCCAGAAAGCCTCATACAGTACAAAAACAGCTTGAAATAGCCACTCAGAACCACTTAAAGCATCTATTATTGCCCTCTCAAAACAGGCAAGTCTACGAGAGAAATTGCAGAAATTGCTATAACCTCGCAATCAACTGTCTCTCGAGTGCTTAGGGCACATAATGATGCCACTCCTGCTCCAAGGAAGGAAACAAGGGGACGAAAGAAAAAGATTGATGATAGAACTGGCAGGGTAATCAAGAGAGAAGTTGCGAAGAATAGGACTATAACTAGCCAAGAAGAGGAAGGTGTTAGTCTTGCCTCTTCAACAGTCCGTAACAACAAGGTTACAAATCTTGTTAGAACAAGGCTACAAATCATGTACACGAAGGTTTAAGCCACTAATAAGAAAAGCCAACAAAGCCAAGAGACTTGAATGGGCTCACTATTACAAAAATTCCAACGTAGAAGACTGGAAGAATGTTCTCTTCTCAGAGGAAACGAAAGTTGAGCTAAATTCAAAGGATAAGCGATCTAAAATCCGAAGAAGAAGCTTTGAAAGCTCTTTGAATTTAGCAGTAAGTACTGTCAAGCATCCGTTCAGTATAATGTTCTGGGGATGCTTTTCTTTTCATGGAACTGGTTTGTTAAAACCTATTGAAAAGACCCTCAGGAGCGAGCAGTACAAGAGAATTTCTGCTGAAAGGGTGCAAATCGACCCCACCTAGCTCATTTTTATGCAGGATAATGCTTCCTGTCACAAATCAAAATTGATGAAGGAATACTTTGATGAGAAGCAGGTAAGTGTTATGACATAGCCGCCCCAATCTCCTTACCTCAACCCCATAGAAAACTTATGGAGCATTATAAAGTACAGGTTCTCGAGAAAGAAGTTGAGCGACAAAGAGGATTTGATTGTGAATTTCATATCCGAATGGAATTCAATGCTTGGACATGAGATTTGCCAGAACCTAATCAAGTCAATGCCAAAAAGGGTTGAAAAGGTTATTCAAAATAAAGTACCCATAGATTATTAAATATTTCGAACTATATTACCTATTATAAATAAATTATACCTCTATCATTCTTTATTTAAAGCTGTTCGGTTATGTTTCTATTGATTACTAGTTGCAGGAAATAAGTGAGTCACTTTTTTTTGCACAGAGTTTTTCCCTAAATCTCATTTATATCCAAAATTATAATTATCAATAGAATACTTTAGGGTGAATAAACTTTTTTACTAGGTGGTCGGGAAAGTGTCTTTATATTAGTAAGATTAAAAATTAGTTTGACCCCCAAAACAATAGGCGAAAAAATTTTAAGTAAAAAAATCAGATGAGTCACTTTTATCGAACAGCATTGTATATGTATTCCTGTTGAAATTGAAGTCAACATGGCAGTGACAAAGAAACGCTGAAGCGATCTTATATACATACACATATATCTGTCTATGCGTGCGTTTGTGTGCGTGTGTGTTTTTGCATGTGTGCGTTTGTATTAAAATAAAAAATCATTTCAGATACTATAATATTTTAGTTACCGTATTTATGAAAAATATATTCTGTCGATAACACAAAAATTTTATCTGACTCTGAAGAGCAGTAACATCGTGAAACTTTTCGCCACTCATATATAAATATTGTGAACATCATATATATATATATATATATATATATATATTGTATTGTTGTATTGATAATACAACTATACTTGTTGATAATAAAAATAAAATAGCCTCATCAAGATATAAAAAAGCTAAAAATAATGGAAGCGTTATTAATAAGAAAAAGCCAACACTCAATAATATCAACCATGAACACGGCCACAATGTGCTGACCGTGTTTGTAAAATAAGACATTTGTTTAACTCTAGATAAATACATAAAACAATCCATACATTCAGTTTAAAATAAAAATAAAATAATCCTTGATAATGGCTAAAAGTATAGCCGAAAGCGCCCGGACGTAGGAAACATTTGGACAATTTGTACATAATTTACGTCCAGAAAAGAAGAACAATATAAGAAAAATTAAATCAAAAACTTAACTGCAGTACTTTGTCAGTCGTTTTTTAATGAAAACTTGTATAAAAGAGCGATTGCTATATATATATATATATATATATATATATATATATATATATATGCATGCGCGCGCGCGTGTGTGTGTGTGTGTGAAAAGGTTGTTGGAAATGCCTTGGATGGACCAAGAGGTAATAAAGATCTATATCTCGTGTTGCAACCAGGGAGTTGATGTTTTTCGTCCCGAAGCCACTAACGTTTGATGGATTTGAAATTTAGCCCACTCCGAGTTGATCTCTGCTTTTTTCCCCCTTATTAGTTTGTATGCCGCATTGCGTTATTAACATTTATGCAATGATGGGTTATATTGTATATAAGTCCGATCTAAGGTCGACCGTAAGCAACTCTAAGATCAAGATCTGGCAAGAAATCTTATTTACTTACGTTTTTCATTCATTGCCTGTTTTTTTTTCTTTTGCATTTATTATGCTTTATGTGCTTCCACAATTAAATCTAATGTACGACTAATTAAAGAATAGTCGACTTTACTTTTTGACCGGCACTCATACCATAAGTGAGACCGAAGAAGTCTATTTTGATAACCAAACTTAGAATGCTTGGACTTTTACGTTAGTTTTGTGGTCTTTATATATATATATATATATATATATAGTGTGTAGTTTTGGCCGCAATCCCCCTTTTATACAAATTTTCATTATAAACGACTGACAAGATATTAATTTCCTTTTTCTTGTAATTTTCTTCTTTTCTGGACGCAAATTATGGACAAATTCTTATTTTACAAAACGGTCAGCACATTGTGGCCGTGTTCATGGTTGATATTATTGAGTGTTGGCTTTTTCCTTTTTTTCTTATTAATAAACGCTTCCATTATTTTTAGGCTTTTTATATGTTGATGAGGCTATTTTATTTTTATTATCAACGAGTATATTTGTATTATCAACGTGTATATATATATATATATATATATATATGTATGCGAAAAGAGATAAATATATTTTATATATATTTTAAAATATTTGTAGATGTGTTTACATCCATTCATATCTCTCTCTTTGTCTCTCTGTGTCTCTCACTCTTTCCTCTCTCTTACTATATATATATATATATATATATATATATATATATATATATATGTGTGTGTGTGTGTATGAGTGTGTGTATGTGAGAGGTACTCGTGTGCGTGGTATATATATATATAAAAGTATATTCAAAACATATCTATTTATATTTTGTATATATATGCACAGATATCTATCTATTTGTCTATCTATCTATCTATCTATCTCAGTCAATTCGCATCTATCTACCTATAACGGTCAATTCGTATCTATCTATCTATCTATCTATCTATCTATCTGTTTTTCTTCCGTTATATGCGGCGTGCTAGAACTTGTACATTTATTGCTCTTGCCCTCGATTTACATGAATCGGATTTTGTGTGTGTATATATATATATATATATATATATATATATATATATATATATATATATATATGGTTTAGGTTCCTTTGTATTTATCATTAGCTGATGATATATTTGGCCACGGTCAACACTTGCGCACTTGACCAGCCAGCCAAATAATAAAGATAAAAAATAAAATTGTTGAAAATGAATCAAAATCATAAAAATGAATTCGTAAATCTTGCACCATAAATCAAGACGAAGAGAAGACGAATCACCGATGAATGATGCTGAACAAGTAAGGATTGAGGCCCACTGGAACCAGCGGTAGTGTGAGGACGAAAGAAAAGAGAGACTAGGTAAATGACAGAGAGGGGAGAGGGAGGAGAAAGAGAGTGTATAAACAGGGAGTGCATAAGGAAGTAGTAGGAGTTGTAGTAGAAGCGGAAGAAGAAGAAGAAGAGGAAGAAGCAGACAAAGAAGAAGAAGAGGATGAAGTAGATGAAGAAAAGGTAGAAGAAGCGAAAGAAGGACGAGAAGCAGCAGCAACAGCAGTAGCAGCAGAAGAAGCAGAAGAAGAAGTTGCAGAAGAGAAGGAGGAGGAAGAAGCAGATGCAGAAGAAAAAGCAGATGAATACGAAGAAGAAGAAGAAGAAGAAGAAGAAGAAGAAACAGATGCAGAAGAAGAAGAAGAAGAAGAAGAAGAAGAAGAAGAAAAAGAAGAAGAAGAAGAAGGCGAAAGAAAATGTAACAGGGAATAAGAAAGCGGAAGATAAAGCTTTAGTTTAGCCTAGGCCAATGGAAATTCCACGGGTATTTACAAAAGCACAAATCTACTCTCCTTTTATCCATTGCCAATATCTTTTCTTACTTTCCCTTATCTCTTCCAATATTCGATGTCCGTTAATATTCTTGTTAAAATGTTTAATTTCCTATGTGAAAAACAAATGAATAGACATCATATTTTACAGCATCCCCTTTTTCACCATTTTTCTGTTCTACCTTCTATCTCAAAATGTAATCTATTTCTTCTTCTTCTTCTTCTTCTTCTTCTTCTTCTTCTTCTTCTTCTTCTTCATTCACCCAGTATTTGTGATCTCCAGCCTTCTCTTTGTAACTTTTCTTCATACCTTTGTCTTTCTTTATAATAAGATTATTTTTTCCATTCACTTATTCTTATTTACTGTTTCTTTCAATTTTCTAACCTTCTACCTTTCATCTTGTACCTATTCTCCTTTCTTCTTCTCTTCCTTTCTTTCCCCAAATTCATACCGTTTAATATTATGTAGGCCAGTCAGCCGGGGAGCAGAATAACAATTTAGAAGGCTTCAGGATATCTATTCACGTTTGTTCCACGGTAAAATAACCTAGTGCATTAAATATGTGGCTCGTGAATTTACTGATATAATAATTATGAGTTCGATCCCTGTATTGAGTAGTGTCTACTTAGGCTCAGTAGAAATAGAGCGATCAATAACTGAGCAGAACTAAATATGGTCGAAGCGAGTTATCCGTTGAATCATCTATCCCCATCGATTAAATAAAGGGTTCACTTTGAAATTCATTTAATGCTATCCGGCATCTGATGAAGGTCGGAGGGTATAACTACAAATATGAGGATAATAGTCCGTATGTAAATGTAAAAGTATGCATATAGTATTTTTGTGACGTGCAGTGGCCGTTAATGGTTAATTATAAATTAAATGTTAAAATAAGATAGTATTTAATTAAAACCGCAAATAAATACTTAACAAGAACAAAGAAGTAAAAGTCAACCAAAGATAATTAACCTTTTCAGTGAATACCTTGTTAGTAGCATAGCTCGGCTTAACGTCCGGTAAATCCTAAATCAAATATCAAATCATCGACGTACAATAATTCACACTAATTCGACTGGATAGTTCCACTGAATAGTTATTCAATAATCACCGCAGTCAGTAGCCTGACACCGCTATTTAGACACCTGGCAGAAAACATATTCATAAGTAGAGAGTGTCACGCTCGAACCTCGATGTCGGTAGTTACTTATTTTACTTCCAATATGACAATTATAATATAATGAAAAGATACTTGTCAGTCCTTTTGAACAAAACATGTATTAATGTTGTTTTTTTTTATCCAAATAAACTATATATATATATATATATATATATATATATATATATATGAAGAAATATAGTGTTAATGTGTGCTATATTTATGGGATAAAGTGCTCAATATCAGAGATAGAGCGTATGTAAATATAAATATAAAAGTGAACATTGAAGTCAACACTCAGAGGGCGACAGGCTATTTCATGCTAGACGATTGCGTCCAGCATGAAACAGCCTGTCACCTCTGAGTGTTGATTTTCAATGTTCACTTTGATATATATATGAAACATGAGACCTCTTATGTCGCGAGTTGGAATCATATTTTTAAATAAAAATTATATTATATATATATATATATATATATATATATATATATATATATATAAAAGTGAACACTGAAGTCAAATCTCAGAGGCGACATATTGATTGCGTCTAGCATGAAACAGACTGTCTCCTCTAAGTGTTGACTTCAATGTTCACTTTTATATTTGCACACGCTCTATCTCTGATATTGAGCACTTTATCCCATAAATATAGCAACCTGAAGAATATATATATATATATATATATATATATATATATATATATATATATATATATATATATATATATAATATATCAATATATATATATATATATATATATATATATATATATATATATATATATATATATATAGGCTGCAAAAGTACATATACAGCAAGTATTATATCCGTATTGATATGTTTGTATATAAAATACGTTTTGTGCGCACATTTTTTCCTTACCATATAACTACTGTTGCATTTTCCCCTGTAAAATCATTTCATCATTTCCAATTTCAAAGCAGTTTATAATGGCTAATGATTGGGGATATACTATATTGTAATACTAGGCAGAGGCTGTAAAGGTCGTACTTACAAAGTCAATAGTCACTCAATAATCACACAATAATCATTCAGTCAGTAGCCTGACACCGCTATTTATACACCTGGCGGAAAACACATATAATTACGTCCAGAGTGTCACGCTCGAATTTCGGTGTCGGTAGTTGATATATCCCAAAAAGGGATACATTTGTTCGAAGTAGCAAAGTGGTTTTGGACTACTGTAACCGAGTAGGACAATCTAGCAGGTAACCGTAATGGACTGGTTCTCGTCGTACTGGTAGGCAATAGGAGTAGGCAATAGGCGTCGTCGTACCTCCACATGAGTCTGTATTTATGGCTGACACCAGCCAATCATATTACTGTGAGGGGGAACCCAGGTATATGCATATTCATTACATCAGTAGTTGTCTTCTTATATGACTCAAGTGAAACAGACAAGATTATATATATATATATATATATTTTCTTTTGTGACGCACGGTGTCTGTTAATAATTAAGTATAACAAGACTTCAATATTAAAATAAAACAGTATTTAATTGCAACCGCAAATAAATGCTTAGCCAAAGATCATTACACATTTCAGTGAATAAATTGTTTGTAGCGCGGCTGTTGCATCTTCCCAGTAAAATGATTAACTCTCATCTCCAAATTTACAGCAGTTTAGAATGGTTAAGGATTGGGTAGATATTATATTGAGATATTAGGCACAAGGTGCAAGGGTCGTATTTACAAATAATCAAAATCATAGTAGAGGTTATAACAGGGAACATTACTGTTGTTACAACTAGTCCTGCACTCTCTGCCTTAACCTCTTTTCGCTCTGTAACAAAATAGTTAAATATAAGAATTTTAGCGTAACGTATTGCCATACATATTTATGTTTCATATCTAAAAAAAAAACAAAAAAAAACTAATTGATTTTTTTTTCCAGGTTTTCAGATAACATGTTTAGCCATCTTGACACCATTTTTCACAAGCGTCTCTGAAAAACCATTTGAGTTATTCAGCTAAAAAGAGAGCCGGTAAAAATTGTTTTGTGTCAAACCCACTGTCTTCCCAACTGAGCAATGGTGAGCGGAAAAATAATCATGGTACCAACATTCATACACTGGCTTCCATCTTCAAAGTCCATTTTAAGTACCATCAAGAGAACTGTAAATAAGTTTTAAAAAGAGAGAGCAATAGAGAGGAAAACTGGATCAAGATGTCACAGCTTGTAATCAAGGGACTGTCCAAACTTGTTGAAATCTATCGTGTTTTTAGTTTTACAGATCCATATTTGTACAGATTTAGGCGTCTGTGTTTTGAATTTTGAGTTGTTTTTCTCCTATGTTGGTTACCAAAAACCGGCGAAGGAGGACAGTTTTCTCTGCTATTCAATCAATAGCAGGGGGTGGGGAGACGAGATGATTCCATGCCTTTCCCAAGAGTATTTACGTAAAAGTAAATATATCGAACACGAGTGGAATTCGAACCCTGATTTCTGGGTTCTCGTTGCAAGCCGTTAACCTTAAGCCGCAACCCCGTGTTCTCATATATGTATATACTTTGACTATTATCATATCATTTGATTATCATATCTCTTGAAATTGCTTTGTTAAGAGCAGGTATTTGGTGGCAGTCTTTACTGACTGAGAAACAATTTTATTATAATTAATATTATAAACTCGACCATTCTGGCTTTTTTTTCCCTTCTTTATTCTCGTCATCAGTTTTATACCTGCTGCTGTTAATGCACGATTCCTGCCTTCTAATCTCTGGGAAATTATACAAGACATTGCCGCAAAGGGGCGATTGTGAAGAATTTTCAAGAGCTGAAATATATCGGTGAAGGGTAACCTTATTAACTTCTTATGTAGAGGTCACCAAGTACTTTATTTAGCCAATTAAATGGCTTCTTCAACGCGAAGAAGAGAGAGAGAAAGAAAGAGAGAGTGAGGGGAAGGGAAAGAGAGCGGGGGAGGGAAAGAGAGCGAGAAATAGAGGGCATGAGAAAGAGAGCGAAGAAGAGAGAGAGAAAGAAAGAGAGAGGGGAGAGAAAGAGAGAGGGGAAGGGAAAGAGAGAGAGAGAGCGAGAGCGAGAAAGAGAGGGAATGAGAAAGAGAGCGAGATAGAAAGAGAGATCGAGAACGAAAAAGAGAGCGAGAAAGAGAGAAAGAGAGAGAGCCTGAAAGAAAGCAAGAAAGAGAGATAGAGCCAGAGAGATGGGGGAAAGAGAGCAAGAAAGAGAGATAGAGCCAGAGAGAGGGGGAGGGAAAAGAGAGAGAGAGCATGAAAGAGAGCGAGAAAGAGAGGTAGTGAGAAAGTGAGCGATAAAGAGAGCGAGATAGAAAGAGAGATCGAGAACGAGAAAGAGAGAGAGAGAATGTGAAAGAGAGCAAGAAAGAGAGAGAGAGAGAGAAAGAGAGATCGAGGACGAGAAAGAGAGCGAGAAAGAGAGAGAGCGAGAAAGAGAGAGAGAGTGTGAAAGAGAGCAAGAAAGAGAGAGAGAGGGCGAGAGAGAGAAAGAGATAGAGGACGAGATAGAGAGATCGAGAGTGATATATATATATATATAGAGAGAGAGAGAGAGAGAGGAAACTGAGCGAGAGTGACCGTGAAAGAGAGCGAGAAAGTGAGAGTGAGAGCGAGATAGATAGAAAGAGAGATCGAGAGCGAGAGAGAGGGTTGGTAAGAGAGAGAGAATGAGAGAGTGAGAAAGAAAGAGAGAGAGAGAAAGAGAGGGTGAGTAAGAGAGAGAGAATGAGAGAGTGAGAAAGAGAGATAAAGAAAGAGAGAGATCGAGAGCGAGAGAGAGGGTGATTAAGAGAGAGAGAATGAGAGAGTGAGAAAGAGAGAGAAAGAAAGAAAGAAAGAAAGGAAGAAAGAGAGAGAGAGAGAGAGAATGGATATTAGTAGATAGAATTATTGTTTTCTACTTGATCGTCTCTCCGTCTATACATTTCTAAGCGATCAATCAGCAAGTTGCCGTCGATTAAGGAGAAACGCCGCAGAGACAAAAACACCGTACACTTGGGGTGGTAATTGCGGTATCTTTCATACCGATTGGATGCTGGAACCATAAATTTGGGGGAGGTTAATTAAGTGTCAGCCAGGGCCAGAAATGCTGAAGCTATGTTGCAAAAGATACGAAACAGCGTTGGGCTGACCACGTGGCGAATAAGTAGGCCTAATGTCTTTCGAAACTCTTCTTTCTATTCGAAGAACTCGTCTATGATCGACGGAAAAGTGGGACCTCACCGAAGAGATACAAAGATTCACCGAAAAGGAACAATCAGGCCCATGGAAGCAAAGGTTCTATTGGGCAATTCCCCCCCTCTCTCTCTATCTCTCTCTATCTCTGTGTGTGTGTGTCTCTCTCTCTCTATCTCTCTCTCTCTCTCAAACCGATAAAATAAGCAAAAGAAAAGCAACATCTACAGAAATATTAACCGTTGTCAAACATTTTCCGCAGTCACTTTAAAAAAAAACATTTCCCTCCCCAAAATGAAAGTAATCATGTAAAACAGATTTATATGGAATCGATTTCATAGTAAGAAAATATTATTAATTTTTTTTTTTTAATATTTCAATGACGAATTACAGGGGTTGGACAAAATAATTGGAACAATTGCAAATTCCACTCCTATATTTCAAAGACCTATTATATTAAGAACTTTAACTAAAACTTTGAAATTTCAGGTTATATCTATTGTAAATACGTTTATTTATCTAATTTACTATCTTTGTCTTATTTATTTTTGGAATTTAGTAAAATTTAAGCTAAATGCGTAACCTCACCGATTTCGAAAAAGAGCAAATTGTTGGAGCTCACATAGCAGGAACCTCGATCACTAAGGTTGCTGAACTGTTAAGCTAAATGCGTAACCTCACCGATTTCGAAAAAGAGAAAATTGTTGGAGCTCACATAGCAGGAACCTCGATCACTAAGGTTGCTGAACTGTTTGGTTTTTCAAGAACTACCATATCAAGAACACTGATGCAATTCGAGAAACAGGGCAAGACCTCTAGCAAACGTAGCAATTCGGGCCGGACTTGCAAACTTACTGACAGGGACTGACGTGCATGTGACAAAAATCATCGGACAAATGCGGCCAAAGTGACTGTTGAGTTGAATAACCATCTGAATAGTTCAGTTTCTACTAAAACTGTTCACCGTGAGCTCCATAAGGCTGCATATCATGGAAGAGCTGCTGTGAGGAAACCTCTTCTCTCCACTCGCAACATTCAAAAGAGGTTGAAGTGGTGCAGAGATCACAATGCCCGGTCTGCAGACCAATGGAAGCAAGTCATATTCTCAAACAAGTCCAGTTTTCTTTTTCCCAACTTCAGGGGTGAGTGTATGTGGAGGTAGCCCAAAGAAGCACAACCCTGACTGCCTTCTTCCAACAGTGAAGCATGGAGGTGGATCAGTGATAGTTTGGGCCGCCATATCATGGAAATATCTCAGTCCAATAGTTGCCCTGCATGGTAGAATCAACAGCAAAGATTACCTGAATATTTTGGGAGATCATTTTCATCCAATGGCCAAGACTTTATTCCCTGATGGTGACTGCATCTTCCAAGACGATAATGCTCCAATACATACCGCTCGAGTGGTTAAGAATTGGTATGAAGAGCATAAAAGTGAGCTAGAACATATGGAGTGGCCTCCCCAATCTCAAGGTATCAATATTATTGAACATTTGTGTTGCATTTTGGAGCAACAAGTTAGGAGCCGCTATCCTCCACCGTCGTGTCGTAAAGAGCTGGAGAAGGTTTTAATGGAAGAATGGCTGAGAAATTCCTCTGGATGAAGTCAGGAAGCTGTATGATTCCATTCCTAGATGTATTAAAGCTGTGAGGCTAAAGGAGAACCAACTCCATATTAAATAAATTTTCTTTGAATTTAACAAGTGTTTCAATTATTTTGTCCAACCTCTGTATTTACGTTTTCTTTATTGCTGTTTTCCTTTAAGATCATGGCTCTCCACAACCTCCTATCTTTTGTAACTAAGCAATGCCTTATGAGTATCAAATTCTCCATGCCCTCTTTCCTCTTTATATGTCCCAGAAATTTCAATGGTCTCTTTCTGATCCTCACTACAAGTGTCATTTCTGTTTACATTTTCCTTAGAACTTCTTCATTTCTCACATGTTATGCATTTCGTATCCTCAGCAACACACTTTAGAATTACATTTCGCCGTCTCCAGACGCCTTACGTTACACCTATTTGATCACAGCTCCATTAGAACCCATTTAAACACACACAGAGAAACTTACCAGACTCCATTAGAAACATCCTAGTAGAAAACACAAATATAATAACTGCATCCAACTGTAAAAAAAGATAAAAAATAATGGAAGCTTTAATAATAAAAAAGAAAAAAACCAACTCTTAACAATATTGACCACGAACAATGCCACAATGTGCTAACCGTATTCGGAAATTAAAAACATCTCTACAACACACTAAAACATACACCTAATGCACACACTCAATTGAGCTGAAAAATTGAATCATCCTTGATAATGGCTAAAGGTATAGCCGAAAGTGCTCGGAACTATAAAACATTTGGACAGTTTTTACACACTCTTTGTCCAGAAAAGAAAGCTCTTAGTCGAACACAAGAAAAATGAAATAAAACACTTAACCATAATACCTTGTCTGTCGTTTTTAATGAAACATGCATAAACGAAGGATTGCTGCCTAAATATACAATTATATGTACATATGCATATATTGGTTGTCGATGAGTATTTTTAATCTATAGCATTATATACCAATGAAGGAAACAGTTAAAAATTCCAATTTTAAAATAATTGAAAAAAGTAATTATAAAAGTTTTAAATTTAGATTGAGTTTAAAGTAACACACAAATTTTATGAATTTAAATTTTTTGTTTTAAATTCAGTTTAAAATATCTCCAAAGCTTTATGAATTGAGGAAATCAATTTTATTTCTTCAAAATGCCAAGGAATCAGAGTTAAAACGAGAGGTTTTGTGACATGAGGTTTTGAAGTTCCACAGGGTTTGGGATTTGAATTTTCGGCAAGAATTGGAATTTCGGCCCAAAATCGGAGTTTCGGCCCAAATCGGGTTTTCGGTCCAAATCGGTCTTTTGGTCGGAATTAGACCTAAAAGCCGAATCAGAGTTAAAATGCGGTTTTGAAGTTCCATGGAGTTATTTCTTCAAAATGATATCGAAAAATCAAAAGAACAGAACTTGTAGTGCTTCCTTCGGTCAAGATGGCGTCTGCTGGAAGAGCCTCTATCTGGCAACAAGACACTGCATCATGTCACACAAGCAGGAGAACCAAGTCATGGCTGTCAGACAATTTCTACGACCAGATCGCCTCTTACATATGGCCATCTAACTCCACAGACTGCAACATCTTTGATTATTATGTGTGGTGTGCAGTTGAACGAGAAACCAACAAAACTACTTGTAACACCAAAAGATGAACTGAAGTCAAGGATTATGGCAGCATTCACCAATTTAAACAAGAAAATCGCCCAGAAGAGTTGCAGGAGATTCCGAAGTCGTCCATCGTTGACGCCAATGGCGATTTTATTGAATTTACTCTTTAGTATTTAAAAATATTTTTGTGTAATTTTGGTAAATATATCTGTTAAAAAGGGGGAGAAGAGCAGAAGAAACACAACGGAGTGTGGCTTTTAAGTTAGTATCTGATAAAATATTCTTTCTTTTAAGGTGTGATATATTTATGGGTAAAATTGCTCAGTAACGGGATAGAACATGTGTAAATATAAGAGTGAACACTGATTTCAAAACAGAATGGCAAAAGTCTGTTTCATGTTTGAACGCAAACTTCGCTTCATATATATATATATATATATATATATATATATATATATATATATGAAGAAATATAGTTTTAATATGTGCTATATTTATGGGATAAAGTGATCAATATCAGAGCATATGTAAATATAAATATATAAAGTCAACACTCAGACAGGCTGTTTCATCCTAGACGTTTGCGTCTAGCATGAGACAACCTGTCGCCCTGAGTGTTGACTTCAATGTTCACTTTTATGCATATATATATATATATATATATATATATATATATATATATATATATATATGTTTCATTAATTAATATAGACAAGTCTTGTACATTTATTTTCTGTAAATTCTTTTCCTAGCGTCTGATAAACTTAATAACATTATCATAAAACGAAGAAAGAAATTCATAATATTGATCCATATTTTTTAATCCAATCTAAGCTTTCGGCTTACATAAGCCATTATCAAAGATGACAATTACTATACAATATATTAAGCAATACACGGACTGGAATGATGATAGTCTGTTTCTGTTTACATGAATGATTTCCAAGCAACGATAAACACGTGCATATAAGACGCTGGAAGTGAAAATCGCACCGCAGCTCATGACGTCACACATGACCACGCGAGAGTGAATTCGAGAAGTATTAAGTATGGGAAGCCGTTGGTATAAACCAATGGCTTCTGTTACCGATTATAGATATTTAAGAATATTTGTGGAGATATTTAAGAATATTTATGGAGATTTCATAGTTTATTTTGTTCAGGTTAGGTTTCAACTGTTTTATGTATAGAGCTTCAAGAATTTTAGTTTTTGTTTATTGTTTTCATGTCTAAGTATAATTGTGTTTTCGACAAGGACTTTACGGAATTGTGTATGCGGCCAGGCATGTTGTTTTAAATGCCTAAAAATGTTTTCATTCAAGTGTAGTGTCGTGGTGTATTTTGTAAAGAATCTCTACACATAGCAGAATCACCAAACCATATATATATATATATATATATATATATATATATATATATATATATATATATATATATATATATATGGTATATTGGTTTGTTGATTCTGCTATGTATCTAGAGATTCTTTACAAAATCCCCAAAATATGCAATGTTAATGATACTGGCTTCAATCACTTTCCCATCACTGTAAAATAGCTTTCTTTGCCTTTTCTATAAATATTTTAAAGCTGATTGTTCTGACTTCATGAATTTTAAGTAGAATTTAACTAGCAAGGTTTCATCATTTACAATATATGTGTGTAAAGAATTAATTTGCTTTTAATCCGACGTTTATATTACTGCAAACATCTTTTTACTCAATAAATTTTGCTTTTAAATTAACCTTCTTGCTTCACGCTTGATTTTTATTCTCAGTTCATAAAAATCGTCTAATATCTGAGTAGTTTGTGTTTTCTTAGTCGATAGTGTTGAAACTTTAATTTTTTGTTGCTGGTTTATGGTAAAAAAATTATCTCTCAAAATGAATGTCATCCCGAAAAACATTTATGGGGAATCAATTTCTCATCACCAAAGTACTATTCAGTTTGTTAATATTTCGATGTATAGGTAGGATATTGCATTATTCACTTTTTGTTTATTGTAGTGTCTCTTTAGGACGTTTCTGATTATGGCTCTCCACAACTTCCTATCTTTTAGCAAAATCTGTCCCATTACTATCTTTTATCTTCTGAAAATATATCATTTCATTTTTAGATTCTCTTATCGTTTTACTTTGTATCCATATATCCCCATCAACCGTCTCCTTGCCTCTTACTCTGTAGTCCTCTACCTCAAGTGACTCTCGGGTAAACATGACTGTAAACAGCCAACAAACTCTTACATCTATTTTTATAACTTTCGGTCCTCTTCTTTATTATGTAATTTTTTTTTCGATCCTTTTTCTTTTCACGACGATTCAATTCCTTTTCCCATCATGAGTTGTCCCACCCACTCCGCAGATTCTTTTTTTCATTTTATTTTTTTTTGCCTTCAAATACGGCTCATTGTTTCTTTCATAAAGAAACTAACAGTCTTCGGTAAGATATAAAATATCTCCATTTATAACAAATACACAGAGGAAGGAGAATGTTTCTGCCATTAGACCTTTGGCCGCCATTATCTCCACTTTATCGTTTCTTATTCAATAACCTTTAATCTTTTCAATGCATATTAAACAAATAAGCAGAAGAGGGAAGAAGAAATTATTTGACCTGGATCGAATTAACCATATCTCAAATATATCTAATCGGTGGACTTTACTTCATGGTTAGCCAGTGAGGAGAGATGATGTTAAGTTAGCTGCAGACATTAAATTGGACCTTTGATGGTTGATTTTACTGAATGTCGTTTACAGTGAAAATATATGTCATTGTATGACATATTATATATAAGGATAGACACGGAGATGTGGATGTTCAAGTCCTGCTTTTTCAATCATCTTTTCCTGCAACTGCGACGGACTCGCAACAAAACAATCAAAATGACTGCCGTCAGAACTGACAGTGAGTTTCTTTTAACGTTAAACGAGCGCCATTTTGAAAAGACTACATTATCATATTCGGCAATAACGTAGACCAAACAATTTCGCGGATGTATTCTTCTTTATGTTTCGTATCCTCTCATAACTTAGACAATCATGGCTCTCCACAACTTCATGTCTCTTGTAGCTCTTAATAAAATTTATCTTTCTGTGATCTTCCCATTAATCTTCCGAGAGACCCATCACTTGCCTTCTATCGGTATGGTTCATGCTAATATCCAGGAAAGTGACTCATTGCTCCTTCTCTGTTACTTGTTGCAACGTTCTCAATTGACATGAAGTGGAAAGACTATATTAAATCCATTGCTAGGTCGACTACAAAAAAAAAAAAATGGTTCACTGTGTCGTATGAGACAATCTTTCTCTCCAGGATCTATCATACATATCTATATCTACCATTCTTCAACGCTTAAAATATTGCTGCCACATATGGACGGTACTACTTTTAATAACTTAGACGAGCGCCATTTTGCGAAGCCGACTTTATCATATACGGCAATAACGTAGACCAAACAATTTCGGTGATGAATTCTTCTTCTTTATGTGTCGTATCCCCTCATAACTTAGACAATCATGGCCCTCCACAGCTTCCTGCCTTTTGTAGCTCTTAAAATTTATCTTTATGTGATCTTCCCATTAATCTTCTGAGAGACCCATTCCTTGTCTTCCATCTGTATGGCTGATGCTAACCTCCAGGAAAGTGGCATGTTGCGCCTTCTCAGCTTCACGTTCTCAAATGACATGAAAAGGAAAGACTATATTGAATTCATTGTTAGATCAGCTGCTAAGAAATGTCGTTCTCTGTGTCGTGCGAGGCATTTTTTTCTCCCCAGAATCTACCTTACATATCCTTTCGTCCATGTTTAGAATTTTGCTGCCACATATGTTCTGGTGCTGCTGCTATTTATTTATTGACCTTTGATAAAACCCAAAGAAAAACCAGCAATATTATTGGTCCAAATCTTGCGTCTCAGCTTCAGTCAATTTCCCAACGTCGTAAGGTTGTCTGTGACTTTTCGATAAATTCTTCCCAGTAATTGTTCAGATTAACACTTCGCTATGGTACCAAGGTTTTCGAATTTAAGCACATTACTAAATTGCCCGTCTATATCTCTGAGATGAGGTATCATGATTATTTATATTATTTACATTATCCATGTTCTTAAACAGCTTCGTCAGATCTACACTTCCATATAGATGTCATACATGGCGCCGTAGCCGTTCTGAAATATTCCCATTCTCAACTCTAACCTCCAGGAAAAGTGACTGGTTGCGTTTTCTCGGGCTAATGTTCTCTCTCTCTCTCTCTCTCGCACACACACAATCTGCATCTCTCTTAAACACATGCTAACCCCCTCTCTTTGTCTCTCTCTCTCTCTCACTAGCCACACCCTCTCTCGCTCATTCTCTCTCTTCCTCACTCCCACGTTCTTTACATCTTTCTCACTCACTCCCTCTCTTTGTATCTTCTCCCCATCGTTAACTCTCTTTTTGTTTCTCTTTCGCTCGCTTACACGATCTCCCTGTCTCTCTCTCTCGCTCCCTCCCTCTCGTCCTTTCCTTTGTCTCTCTCTCTCTCACAGACACAATCTGTGTCTCTCTTAAACACATTCACATACACATGCATATATGTCTGTGTGTAGCTGAAGTAGTTGTACCCGTCCTACCAGAGTTTTGAATCCTGGTTATTAAAACGAGAAAAGGCCCTCCCCACTTTACAGATTAGGGCCAACGTTCCCGGCTGACATGAAGTGGAAAGACTATATTAAATCTATTGCTAGGTCAACTGATAAGAAAGTTGGTTCACTGTGTCGGGCTAGACATTTTTTCTCTAGAATCTATCTTATATGTGTACCATTCGTCCATGCTTAGAATATTGATGCCACATATGGTCCGGTTCTCCTGCTATTTACCTTGAGCTCCTTGATAAAATCCAAACAAGAATCAGCAATGTTATTGGTCCTGATCTGTCGGCTCGGCTTCAGTCACTTTCCCATCACCGTAAGGTTCTCTCACTATGTCTTTTCTATACATACCTTCATGGTAATAGTTCGTATGAGCTCTTCGCTATGGCACCTGGAGTATTTTTTTAATTTTAAGCGCAGTAGTAGACTGACGTCGAGATCTCATCAATTTACAGTTGAACTAGAAATATGTAGCCGTTGATTTTCTTGTTGTTCTCGGCTGTAGACCTCCCTTTCTTCCCCATGCTTTCCAGCCAACATTAATCTGAAAAAAACTAAATGCACTGTCAATTGCTATCAACTATCCTCCTGATTACCCAATCCTCTTTTAACTCATTATTATTGTTTCTGTTCCTAATTCTTCCACACCCTGTAACCTCTTGCGTCTTAGTGGCTTTAGTACCTTCCATAGGGTGATACCGATTACAAAAAGCTCTGTTCCTCCTTCTATTCAGTCAAGTTCACTAAGTACGTTATGTGCTGTTATCCTCTGTACGTCTTACCTTCCATCTGTCCTGTGAGTATCATAATTTCCAAGCCCTCTTTCTTCATTATGTTTTAGACTGGTTTGGAATGCGTTATTTTCTGCTTTGTGGGCCGCGTCTCCTCAGGATGTAGGTGATCATAGCTCTCCATATCTTCCTGTCTCGCGTAGCTCTCAGTAAACTTTGTTTTTCTGTTGTTTTTCTCTTATTTCGCCTAAATCCTGTTCCGCCATTTTTCAGTAAAGTTCACTAAGTACGTTATGCGGTTTTTTCCTCTGCACGTCTTGCCTTCAATCTCTCCTGTGAGTATCAGATTTTCCAAGCCCTCTTTCCTCGTTATTTGGCCTTGAAACCTCAAGTGTTTCTTCTCGATGTTAAGTATTAGTTTCCATTTTGTTTCCATTTTCTCCCAAACTTCGTCGTTGCTCACATGTTCGATGCATGGTATCCTCAGCATCCTTCTGTAGAACCACATTTCTGTTGCTTTAAGTATCCTCTTCATTTGTATGGAGATCGTCCAGCACTCACTTCCATACAGGAAGACAGATATCACGTAACAGTTTTGTACTCTTTTCCTTGTTTCTAGCGAAATTTTTCTATTTCTTAGTACTCTGCTTAGCTTTTGGAAGGCATCTTTGGCTATTCCAATGCGCCTTCAGATTTCAGTATCAGATATTTCCATCCCCTGTTAAAACACTTCCCAGACTACTTGCATTATTTACAGTTCCGGACTATACATCTTTGATGATGACACAGCTATTTATTCCTGTCTTAATGGTCAATAAATAAAATTAGCAGCTGATCTCAAAAATGATCTTCAATCAATTTTTAACTGGAGCAAGAAATGGCTTGTTAATTTTAACGCCCCCCCCCAAACGAAGCGGTTCTTTATTAATCATCTTAAAGAGTTTTTTTTGGCCTTCCATCAGTATGGCTGATACTAAACTCCAAAGGAACAACTCACTGCACGTTACTGATCTTTATATTCAATCAATTGCTAAGTCAAGACTGTTCAGTTTGTCGTGCTAGACAATTTATCTCGCCAGAATCTATCTTGCAAGTTTACTAATCGTCTGAGCATCGAATATTTCTAGCACATCTGGTCGGATGCTTCTACTATGCAACTAGAGATTTTTGAAAAAAATTCAAAGAAAAATCTGCAATGTTATTGGTATTGATCTGTCATCACGGCTTCAGTCACCTTCCCACCATTGTAACGCAGTTTCCCTGCGCCTTTTCTATAAATATCTTCACGGTAATTCTTCTGAGATGTCCGCATTTGTACATTGACTTTACGAATTTAATCGCAGTACTAGATTGGCAGTTAGGTCTCATAATTTCAATGTCGGAATTGCTAGTTGTAACCGTAAATTCTATGTTAATAGTTTCTTCTGTATTTATCGCATGGGGAACTCATTTCCGGCTTCCTGCTTTCTTGTTAACAACGAGTTTAAAAAATTTAAATGCAATGTCAGTAATCATATTCTGTTTCCTTGAATCCTGTTCTTTTATTGTCCTTTCTCTTTCTTTCACTCTCAGTTACCTTTTGGATTTTAGTAGGTTTTATCGTCTGGCTTGGTGTGAAAATCTGTGAATTGCTAATGACTTCTTCGAAAAGATAATGTAATGGTCATACGTTCCCTTCTCCACAGTTTAGAATTCGAAGTTTTCCTTGATTTAGAGTGTTTGCCATACAACGCTCTTGAGTTCCATCTAGTCTACTAGCTAACCTCAAATCTGGATTCAGAAGAGGAAAATTTTATGTTTTTTTTTCAAGGGCATTGGTGGTAAAAAGAATTAGGTTCATCGATCTTATATTAATTAATCCTCCCGTAAAAAGTGTCCCTCTGCTCGGGTGACTAGTTAATACTTTTGATATGCTCCTGGCCAGGCAATGACAAAAGAGAAAACCCTTGCTCACAATGACTTGTGATTTCTTGCTAGCACAAACCTCGAGGGCTTCCAAATAGTTCCATCTGGCCAATTTCACTGAGAAGGCTTGGGTTAATCCGTGAGCATTGTTTTTATTCATTTCCTTACGAATCCACACACTGAGATCGACTCCTCATGCCAATATTTTCAACGTCACCTCCTTGTTTGGAAGCCATGTGTCATGGTCGAAACAGTAACCACCTAACCATGCACCCACAAAATAGCGACAATGCGTCAGAGAATTGATTAAATCTTAATTGTGCATTTCATAGTTATTTTTTCTTTTCTTTTAAAGATTCCCCCAATTCAAGGTAATGCAACGGGTTAATGAGGGAATATGAGAAAAAAGAAAAAATATTAAGGATTTATAAAAGAACAGGAATTAAGTAGATAGAAGATGACGAGGGAAAATGAATTTATATTTTTTAAGAAAATGTTAACCGGCAGGCAAGAAGTCTCAAGCGAGAAGCAAAAGAGAAGAAACTATTGGCAAAGAACTTACGGTTGCAACTGCAAGATGATGAAATCTTATTGCCAATCTAGTAAAACTAAAATTCATAAAGTCCCAATGCCATTGTGCGTCGACGTGGGGTAATGGTTAGCAAGTTTGTCGCACGAGATCAGTTACGACTGAGTAGCGAGTTCGATCCTCACTGAGTGCCTCGCACTTTCATCCTTGTACCATATCTAAGTCGCGCTTAGAAAATCATTTTGGGGCATTTGGCCATGGTGCAATTGTTAGCAAGTTTGTCTCACTTGATCAATTACGACTTAGTAGTGAATTCGATCCTCACTGTGTGCCCCATAATTCAGCCTTGTGCCGCATTCAAGCTACAATTAGACATTCATTTTTGGGAAGTTGGGCGAGATGTAATTGTTAGCAGGCTTGTCTCATTAGATCAGTTACAACTGAGTTGTGAGTTCGATGCTCACTGGGTACCCCGTACTTTGCCCTTGTGCCACATCTACAATTAAAAAATTATTTTTGGGCACTTGGGCGTGGTGTAATGATTAATACTTTTGTCTCGTAGGATTAATTACTACTGAGTAGTGATTTCGATCCTCACTGGGTGCCTCGTACTTCGCCCTTGTGCCACATTTAAGCTACAATTAAAAAATCATTTTTGGGTATTTGGGCGTGGTGTAATGGTTAACAAGTTTGTTTCGTTAGATGAATTACGACTGAGTAGTGAGTTCGATCCTCACTGGGTGCCCCGTACTTCGCCCTTGTGCCACATCTGAACTACAATTAGAATATCAATTTGGAGCATTTGGGCGTGGTGTAATTGTTATCAAGCTTGTCTCATTAGATCAATTACGACAGAGTTGTGAGTTTGTTTCTTACTGGGTGCTCTATATTTTTGGCCTTATGCCAGATCTAAGCTACGCTTCGGAAATCACGATAGAGTCGAGATACCAAAGAGGAAAGCTTATCCAGGCAATTACCATAAAAGTATTCGAATTTGCTTGGGAAAATGATGGCTCCATTTTCTTATTTGTCGATAAAAATTTAATTTCCGTCTCCCATGGTCGTCACAGTTGATCCATCTTTTGATTGGCTGATGTAAACAGAAAAAAAATATCTCTTCAACATTTACCAAAATCAGCGAAACTGCGAATCATCATTTGTGTGGGAATTAATACGGCCAAATTTTATCGATCATAAAAAAAAAATCTTGTTTACACAAAACTTATCGATGTTTGTTTAAACCTTCAGCGTAACAGTTTGTTCTTTGCTGACGCGTGTGTAGGCCAAGAATAGAACAATGAGGAAACAAAATAATGTTGCTAGAATGCAGGTATTTATCGCAGTGCGCGGAGAACAAAAGGAAGACGAGGCGCGCCATTCAAAACGGGGTTATGTCATGCAATTAAAGTCACAAGGAGGCTGAACGTGTCAAACATTAGCTTACACTAGCACAGATATGGATCATGAACTGAAGATCGTATTCACAACAGTAATGAAATGAAAACCATTGCGCCACAGGGATTTACAAATTTTAGCATAGTCTGGCACAAGGCCACACTTGAAAAATGTATGTATCTGTTACATCTAAAAACTGCGCTTTTGTTCGTTTTTAGCAAATTGGCTAGAAAAAGGCAATTCTGAATTAAAAATCGGGTTTTAGACGCATACAATAATTAATAATTAATTGTGGTTCATGGTTATAAAGTTATCGGTCTGAGGTCAAATAAAAATTATTTACAAAGTTCCGTCTGGCACAAGGGTACATAGTGGAACACTCATTAGATATCGAATTTAGAGTAGTGATGGTATGCCAAATGATTGTGTATAAAATCAATTTATTATCCTTTCGATAAATTAAATGCAAAAGTGTATAAATTTAAGTAAAAAATCAAAAACGAGAGATAAATTTATGTCTTTTGTCAGTAATTGACTGGCCGGGAGGAATAAAATAAGGTTTATTTCTTTTTGCTAATAATTTTCATTTTCTACATTAGCCTAAATGCCTATGGCAGTAAACGTTAACTGCAAACTCCAAAAAATAAATTTACCCCTTCAGAAAAATCTTCATCAAGCCAAATCTCTGCTCAGGGCAAATAACTTTACAATTTTATGCCCTTTAGCCAGTTGGAGAGGAGGCAATGTTATAAAGATCAGGGTTGAGCAACGAATATTCACTTAAAGAAGTTACTTCACCTGACACGGCTTTTAGTTGACTACTTTGGGCTGAAGCCACTCTTGTTTACGTGAATGTTCCAAATGGTATTTTTCATGTATCCCACACACGCAAATCGTCCGAAATCAGGCCACATAGGAGTAGATAGCTATTGGTTTGTATCTTGACTGAAACAAGGCCGATTGCGATGACAATATCTACACTAGACGATTTTTCAAAATTTCTATTTACTAACCCTAATAAAAATCATGTTATATATAGACGATCTTCAAAGAAATAACAGAGAAGTATTACCATAAACACATTCTCTCTCTTCTAAATGGTATATATATATATATATATATATATATATATATATATATATATATATATATATATATATATTTGGTTGATAGATCTATCCAACCAAATATGTTAGCTCTATCTCTGATATTGAGCGCTTTCTAATAAGTACCGCGCATATAATATATAAATAATTATACATATATATATTTATTTATATTTATATACACTTTTCACACACACACACACACACATATATATATATAAAGAAAGAACAGTAAGATATATAATCCGGTGTTCTTATTGATATTTTTTATTTTTATTTTTACAAAACAGTGCTCAATGTAAATTGACGGAGCATAAATATTATAAATTAACTGATTTAAAATATGTTTTTTTTCGCTACACAGTAATAACCATGTTTAGGTGACGCTAAAAACTTCAAATTTAATTATATATTTAAATTAAAAGCATTAGTTCCGTTTCAAGCGAATATCAATATTTTATGCCCTTTAGCCACTTGGAGAGGAGGCAAGTTATAAAGATCAGGGTTGACAATTATTTCAATTCTTTTAAGACATAAAAATGTCTTAAAATAATTGTCGGACTTTGTCCATTTAATAATGTGTGGCCTCATTTGTTTATATTTGATACGCCATGAGCAGATATGAATGTACGTGAGAGATTTATAGAAGATTGAAGTTCAAATTTGACCTCGCTAAACGAATGCGCCTTTGTGGCCAAATCGGTAAAGGCAAGTCAAGCTATATATATATATATATATATATATATATATATCTTAACAAAAAGTAAACATGTTTTTCAGAAATTTAAGAGACGCTCATAAATATTTAGCAGGTTAGCCGAAATGTCGTGTTAAATTATGGAAGATTAGACATAAAATTAAATCAAGTGACGTAATTTAATGTCTGACAAGCAATTCTGAAATTTTTAGACAAGCGTCCGCTCACCCTCACCGCCGTATATATATATATATATATATATATATATATATATATATATATATATATATATATATATGTATATCTGATTAAATGAATTACAAACATTATGTGTGCTTATTTTTAGCATAATCCATTCATATTCACGGATATTTTTCCGTGTATGACAATTAGATGATGCAGGAAATGCACTCTAACAATGAAAAGTCATTTTCACTGTTACAGTGCATTTCTTACATCATTTTCCGAGGCGCATATATATTGTCATCCATAGATAGACTGTTTCACTGTATCACAACTCATCAGTATGGCTAGACATCCGATTGCCTCAAACCGGGATCGAAACCGACTGATTTTGCATTAGTCGGAGATTTTACCCCAGAGCTATCAGCGCCTGGTAGAGAAGAAAGCAGATTTTTACGGACTTATTCTTCGAATAAACATGCCAATGACCGAGAGGGCTCAATTTATAGAAGCGCTTTGCAGTATTGTATAAATCAAAAATAAAATAAATTCAACTGTTTGTTTTTTAACTGCTTATGCTAATAATAAGAGTTAAAGTGTGACGTCGTCCCCCCTGGTCGCAGCGTCGACTGTGTCGTTCGATCCCGTTCGCGACGCCAATTGTGACGTGACGTGGTCCGGGGTTCTGATCCTATGATCACGACACCAGTTGTGACGTCTTTGCCGCGGCGTCAGCTGTTCGCTCCTCGCTGCTCCAAGTGTGACGTTCTAACCCTTTGGTTAGATGAATACCCGCCTCGTCGTTCCCAACCCGCTTCCAACGCCTGGTTACCAGGGTAACTGCACTGATCTCCGGTCTGCCTACCCACGTTGTGATTAGATCTTAGACAGACGGGATCAAACAGGGATTGGGCCGTATGCAAGCTGAGTCCAACGGGGGTGATAACACACAAGAAAAATAAAAACTCACAAGGTCAAAAATATTGAAGAAAAAGGTAACAACTTTTATATCTATGTGCTCGTTACACAAGATTATTCCTACCTCCTGACCCGTTCTGTGGACCGTGGCACCACGCTTCTACCATACAACTTTAAGGCTTCAAGTTGCTTGCTCTCTAGAAATTTGCATTTCGGGGTGTGGTTTGGTTTCAACACTGGGCGCTGATCTCTACCTGTCGTTCACGGCTGATTTCTCTCGCCGTCCGTGGCTGCAACTAACTCTCTCTTCAGAGTCTGAATTATTGTTCACTCATCTCTGCCGTCAGTGCGCGAATTAACTTCTTCTCTTCGGCTTCGGTTGGACGAGCTTATTCACTTCGGCTTGGGTTGGACGAATTTCTCTTCTTAGGCCAAACGGACCGGCCTTTCTTGCCCGCAAAGGGGCGAATGAACCGGGCCCGCCGCCCGAGCTCAAACTCCATCGCCGTCCGCGCTGCAACTGCAACTCTCTCGCCCTCCGTGGCTGCAACTAATTTCTGTCGGTTGGGGTCCCGCTTTTATTGACGCCGTAAAAAACCGGGGTGGGTCTGTCGGCGCCAGGGTTTTCTTGATAATTCTAAAGACGTATTATTTCTGATTAGGGATTTTCCATTTTCGGTAACTTACTTTCACTCCTACTTCCTTACTGTGCCTCTGGGGGGTGGGGGCGTATACCCGCTTCCCCTGGTCCTTCGTATGTCAGGTGACCGCTCTCGACCAATGGGGTCCTGGTCGGGCATCTTTCCTCCTCTCTCGCACATCATGTGACCGCTCTCGGCCAATGGGGTCCTGGTCGGGTGTCTCTCCTCCTCCCTCATGTATCATGTGACCGCCTTCGGCCAATGAGACTCTGGTCGGTATCTTTCCTCCTTCCTTCGTGACGTCTTTAATCGGGCGTGGACAATCCGTGGCTTTGTTCTGGGGGAAGAAACACCTTGCTTAAAAAAAACAAAAACTTAAACTGCCCTTTTTCGTACGTGACCGAAATGACGCACGCGGTATTTGTCAAACAGCCTATCGCTAATTGGATACGATCTAAGAAAGGTATTTCTTAGACCTGTCGGCGTTTCTCTGAACGCAACAAAATATTTCATTCTCCTCCGGCCGATAATAAAAATCTGTATTATCTCAAAAAAACATTTTCTAATCATCATCTTGTGTGGCTGTATTTTCAATTCTGGAATTGTCTGGGTTCTCGTATTAATGGATTGTCTGTATATCCTTAGATAAACTTCCTACCTGTTACCTATCATATTTTTTTCATTGTCTCTAAACTTTATTTCTTCAACCAAATTGATAACAAACTTCCATCCTTCGTGGACACGGAAGTAGGTCAGTTACTTGACCTGATATTTTTGACATCTGATATGTGCCAGTCGAGCGTGTGTGTTTTCGCTTACGACCTGGTTTCGTATTATTTATTTTTCTCCTTTCTTTCCTCTTCCTCTTCTTTTCTTTCTTTCTCCCAGATCGCCTGAACGCAATTAAAGAATTATTCTCAACCCCGAAATATTTTTCAGCTCTAAATAATTATCAAATGGTTAACAAACCGAAAAAACAAATCATATATTTATGAATATCTCTTTTCAGTTTTCTAATTATGCATGGTGCCACAAAAGGCCAAAATAAATTTAACAATGAGTATAGCAACAACGTCCTTAAATGCTTATGAAAAAAAAATATATATACGTATGATCAAAACAAGAAAGTTACTCCCCTTACACTGAAAAAACCCAAAAGAACACGTGAACTTTGAACTTTGAAATCTAGAACGCTGTATAATCAGTAAAGAACGAAGAGTTGAAACGTTTTAAATACACAGAAACACATATAAATATTAACAGACAACTTAATCCACTGGAGATGGTGTCAGATGACATTGAAAGTAATTAGGAAAATAAAAACTAATCGAAAGAAAATTTTGGTATTTTTCTTAATCAATTTTCTAAATCTACCAAAAAATTAATCCATGAACTTGAAATGATCACAAGGAAACTAATCGACAAGATAAGCATAAATTATTTAACCAAACCAATTATATATATATATATATATATATATATATATATATATAAAAGTGAATATTGAAGTCAACATAGAGGCAACAGTCTGTTTCATGCTAGACACAACCGTCAGGCCACCTGACGATTGCGCCAAGCATGAAACAGACTGTCGCCTCTAAGTGTTGACTTCAATGTTCACTTTATATTTACACACGCCCTATCTCTGATCTTGAGTATTTTATCCCATAAATATAGCACACCTTTAGACTATATTTCTTCATATATATATATATATATATATATATATATATATATATATATATAGGATTAAAACAAATAAAATTTGTCAGCTGATTGATGTTATATTCAGCACCTCGACTGAAGAGTTTTGTTGAGAAGCCTTTTGAGAATTGTTCTGTCCACTCGTCAGGAGGTTTCAGCTATTAACTGCCGTTTTTATCATTTTTCGTTATCTTTATTCTAAGTTTGATGTAATTAATTTATGCGCTAGTTATTGGTGTAAAGTTTATTTTTTTCTTTTTGTGTGGGTACTTATGTATGTGTACATGTGCGTATATATATATATATATATATATATATATATACCCAAGTATATAATTGGTATATACGGAATGAATTCCAATAACCAACAATTACTATTCTTAAAAGAGTGCTCAATACAAAGTAGAGCAGATATAATTATTATTTATAAAAAAATTACAGCATAAGTATGTTATAAAATCACTACAAAAATAGCCATTTTGTTACAACACCCTCGGTGTCTTATCAAGTGAACATCATCTGAGAGAATTAAGAATTAACACTAAATCTCAGGATAATACATCAGTCTATATGACGGTCAACCCTTCGGATTTGGTTGTAAATCCATTGCAGAATTGTTGCCGTGCTGATGTTGCTACATGCCTTACTTCTTGCCTATCTCACACTGCGAATTTTTTCTAAGCTCTATACGAAACATTAAATCTGTTACGAAATAAGAACTAAACAAAATGAACACAAAAAGATCAGCTCTAAAAAAGGACTCGTAACTGGAAAAACCGAATGAAAAAAGAATGTTAACAACAAATACTTTTTCACACCCAACCCAGTTCTGCGGAATCAGAATCAACGTTGGGTTTAAGCAAGCGAATGAGCCAATTGGAGTAAAGTGCCATGCTGATTTAAATTTTTCCCACTTGTGACGGATGCAGCTATCGATTTTTTTTTGCATGCTAGCATGCTAGTTAACATTCATGTCAGTCACCTGTTGGCTCTCACGCTGGCCAATAGAATCTTCCTGCCTATTCGTGGCAGCTAGCTATAGGCTCTCACTCTGGCCAGTAGAAAATGGCCGCAAACTACATGAAAACTGCTGTAGAAGCATGAAAAAACGATTATTTCTACTATCGATGGGAGTTGGGAAATGCAAAGTCGGTTTTGGCCATCCCGCTAACTTGGAGCATGTGCATGTAAATTTTGGTGCAAATCCGTCGAACATTGCGGCCGTGCATTCGTTACAGACACACACACACACACACACACACACACACACACACACACACACACACACACATCCTGCCTTTTATAGATAGAGATTAGATGTTCGGTCCATATAGTTTGCAAGTGATTTCGATGCACCATCTTCAGGCATAGGTGTTATTTCTTTCTCAATTTCAGGTAATCACAAGTAAAAATTCCAAGACGAAAATGAATGTGTTACTTGTCGAAAGATGTTTTATTAAAAAATGTGCTGTTATTGACAATAAAGAATATTTTTGAACGTGCAGAAATGCAACGCTAGATTTTTTAAAATTGTAGTAATATAGTAATTCACAATTTCTATTATTGTAAGTGTTTTTTCCGTTGATGTGAAAACAAAGCACTTATATAGAATGAGCTAGCTAAATCTAGCCTGTTGTTTTTACGAATGTAAACAAATACCAATCAGCCATAGGGCTCTATTCATTTTACTAAAGAGCTTTGCATTAATGTAGGTGGTTGTTGTTTACAGAATTAGCTTGTCATTCAACAGTGCTCAATTGAAAATATATTTTCAAGTGCTAAATTATGTCATTTATTATTATGACACTACTGTTTCTCTGTATCACAGCTCCTCAGTGCGACTAGACGTCTAAATTGAAACCCAACCGATTTGGTGTCAGTCAGAGTTTCTACCACTGAGCTATATTCATTCGACAGAATTAACGTTCATTTTTCTTTCTTTCTTTCTGTTCATCATTTCTTCACTTTGTTTTTTTTCTTTCAATGTACATTTTCATTTCCTTGTATCCAATTTATTCTTGTTGGTTTTTCTTCTTTTAAATATTTTATGAATGATTCCACCTTTAAAATTTCTCCATCATCCGTAGAGAGATTATCCAGTATTCACTGTCATATATGCGGGTATATATATATATATATATATATATATATATATCACATGAGAGTGTGTGTCATCCCGCGTATTAGACCTAAGAGGAAAAACATGAGCATTCAGTTTGTTCTCTGTCTCGTCTTGGCTGAGGAGGAAGTGACGTAGGGCGTTTCTGATTGGTCGTTTGCTATTTCAAGATTAGAAGTGGCAGTTCTTTATATGTCCGTTGTTGTGTGCTTGGTGGATACTTGCTTCAGGATCAACGCTCTTCTTTCGGGCGGAGAGGAACCCGGACGAGGCTCCGCCGAAGGGCAGAGTCTCGTTCGGGGTGGTTGACTCTGCCCCTGAACCCGTTTATGCTGGTTCAAAGAGAGAATATTTTTGGCCGAGCCTACGGGCTCGGAGATCCCACGTTAAACCCGGCCTTGTACTACATGTAACCTTCGTGGGAGGGGTTTAGCTAAATATCACTTGCTTCAGGATCGCCTGCCGGAATAGGAATTGTTTCGGTAGAGTCGCTTGGGTGAACAGGTATGATGTTGAAAGACCCGAAACTTGTCATAACCCAAAGTCATAATAGCACTGATGAGGCGATCCTGCGCAGCCGTTGGAGTGTATTTATAACAAACACAGTTACCAATTGCTCTTTTCTTTATTTCTTACGATTTGTTCCTGTTTTTCAACAGTCTACTTAACTTTCACAATGTTTCTTTCGCTGTTTGAAGATTTCTCTGTTGCATTATCCAACCTCTGTTAAAACACTTCCCAGATATTTAAACTTCTCTCTTTTCTGAGTGACTCGGGCAATGTATTATCTTGTATTATCGTCTATAGGGTGTTTCCGGACCGGATAAAAGTCAAGGGCCACAAATGATAGAGTTAAAGAAAATTATATTTATAGAAAGGTTAAAAGATAATATTTTAGGATGTGAAACCCTTTAGTCGCAAACATGAACCAAACATGTCAAGCAGAACCCCGGAACTATGCTCTAGATGTCCGCCGTTCCATTGTTCAATGAAGCGAGTAAAGTTGTTGATAATTCGGGCACATTTCATGTACGATCTTCACAAGTGCCATAAGCTTTAAAGTTCTTGACCAATTTGAAAATCTGACTCCTGTTTGGAAATGTGTTCAAATTAAACTTCCTTCTGTATCTTGGTTGAAAGACTTAGTTTCGTAATATGTCTCCACTCAAAAGATCTTCTGTTCCATCGTCCAAGGCATGTTTTCACTATATTTAGTTAAATGTAACAAAGGGTTGAATATTTCCCGTCTATATCCCTGAGATGAGGTATTATGATTACTTGTAATTATATTATTCAGACTGTTGCCCTCATCTTCATTGCCATATTCACAACGTTTCGACCGTTGCACGCTCCGGCCTTCTTCAGATGATTGGAATTTTTCTTCAATATCTGTCTATATCTCTGAGATGAGGTATTATCATTACTTGCATTATTTACATTATTTGGAGATTTGAAGGATCGACTCCGGCGAGAAAAATGTTCTGGCGCGGCATAGGGAGTTCTTGTTTTATTTAGTACTGTTCACCTATTGTTTGACCGTTCCCAAACCAATGCTTTTAATCATTAGGTCATTGTCCCGTAGGACAATTTGTTGCAGTAAACTTAGACATTTAAACCTAAACGCCCTGTCGGCTGGGGCTTCAGAATACGCTAACTGCAGCTCTGCAGAGCGGTAAAACCCCTCCCCAACCGAGGCGCCCTGGATAAGAGGTTAAACTACATCCGTATCCTGGGTAAAACGATAAATTATATCCGACTGCAAGGCCCCTGATCAGGAGGCTTTGAGAAACGTGGAATCACCTCTTAATTGCTGGTGCTCCCAGGTCCACTCTGACCTGGGGTGGTAGCACCTGTTAGAGTCCTAGCTATGGGCAAATAGTTAATCCCCAAACTGGGGTCAAAACAATATGAAAGTGTTAAAAATAAGTTTTAATACAGAAATACATTTTTGTAAAAAAATTACCAGGAATAAATTTTTGAAGAAAAAATTATTACCAGCAACATATTTTTGAAAAAAAAAAAGAACAAAACAAAAAAAAAAAAACAGCTATAAATATCTTGCCGTCATTAAATAACCCATTGAGGTTGATATACCGTAAAACAAAGCAAACCAAACCAAAACTTAAACCTAAACTTCACTGCTGATTAGGCTGCCACTACTGATTAGGTTGCTACTGATTATCGTCTTTTGACCGCTGCTACTGACCGTGTTTTGATTGTTGCTGTTGTTGAAGACTTGCTATCATTTGTCTTTATTTATTCAATACCGGCTCCCTGTAGGTTACACAGATTAATATACCCCTGAGGAAGGCCGGAAGGCACAACGGGCGAAACGTTTTGATAAAAACAATAAAGATGAAGATAACAGTCTGAATATGACTAGTGTAAATAATTGTATTAAACGGTTTTGCTAATTATCTTGCATTTACTCAAAAAGGTATCCTCAAAGGTGTGAGTGTAAAATGGAGGTAGATTAAAATGTAATATGAATAGAGAAGACGAAAAAATTCATTTGCATAATTTCACGTTTATACGAAACAATAAAATGAAATAAATAAAATGAGAATAATTGAATTATGAATAAAAAACAAAATTAAAATTATTCGAGTAAATTATATTTCCTAAGTTTAACAAATAATACGAAAATCAGGAATGTGCTTTCGTGAATCTAAGATGGCGTACATTATATTTGTAATTTCGGTGAAACGAAATTGTATAAAACAAAATTAAGATCCAAAGTAACAGCCAAATCAACGTAGCCAATAGCAGTGAATGTGGCGGCCATTTTGGTTCCTCAAAAACAATCTTTTTTAAACAAAACATCTCTGACGATAGGAAACGCTATTCACAGCATTTAAACCATAGTTCGGAATAATGTAAACACAATTTATCGGTCACATCTTATATAGAGGCTGTTTTCGACGAATTGACAAACAAGAAATTGTTTTCCTTTTCCCGATTGATTTCTGGTGAACATCTGACGTGTTCCAAACATCATTATTATTATTATAATTATTATTATTTACAACGGTCAGAGCGTGATAATCGCCCTCGTATTAGCAAGCACAATATTTGGTCAGATAAAATCTTAATGGCTTGTTCATGCGAAAATAGAGTATTTTATACGTTTACCATTCGTATTTTCGTTGCATATCTATCTATCTATCTATCTATCTATCTATCTATCTATCTATCTATCTTGTTCATCTTTATTACATTCTCTTTGTTTTTTCTCCCTTCATTATTGTTCATCTTTTCTTTCTTTCTTTCTTTCTTTCTTTCTTTCTTTCTTTCTTTCTGTTTATAATTTCTTCACATTTTTCTTTTTTTTTTCTTTCAATATACATTTTCTTTTCCTTGCATCCAATTTATTCTTGTTAGTCTTTCTTTCTTTAAATATTTTATGAATATTTTCACCTTTTCTCTTGAGTGATATTTCTTATTCTTCTTATTCGCAAACCAATTTCTTTATTGTTCCGTTTCTATTCTTGTTTTCTTCCTCTCAGATTCAATCATTATTCATTGGCAAACTCATTCCATATTTTTTCTGATCTGGATCCAAAGAATTGGTAACCTATTTTTTCTCGAGTAAACCTAAAAGTGATCATGAGAAGAGAAGATGAAGAAATCAAAGAAATCCTGGAATAAATAAACTTCAGACATTAGGTGATAAAATTAAAGAAAGCCAACGAAAATGAAATAAAACGATGTCTGGAAAGGATTTAACAGCAGTAAAGACATAATAAAAATTACCATAATTCCCTATGTATAATAGACATTCATCCATCATACGCACCCCTAAAATTGTACTAAAAGTGTGAGAAAATGTTTCTACTCACGCATAATACGCATCCCTTGTTTGGTAATCAAACACTGTAAACTGTATCTTTCCAATTTCATTACCGCCAGCGTTTTCTACTCTTATTTAAAAAAATGGTTTTAAACATAGAATAATATTTTTCTAATTTAGTTTTATGTTGATTCTTATTTTATTTTACATTTGTAAGTATTGTTAGGTACATATGATTGTATTTGACATCCTTATGGGGTCGCAATCGCCGAATGTTTGTGTCAAATTGTCGTATGTTTGCAGTTAGTAGTCATTTTGCAAATAGAATCGACTGATGAAACGGCTATTTTTTGTAGCTGTGCATAATACGCAACCCTAATTTTGCTTATTATTTGTTAGAAAAAATGCGTATTTTACATGGGAATTGCGGTAAGAAAACCGCAGAAAAACAAATTTAAAAGCCATAAAAATCAATGGAGTGATTAGTATGAAGAATAACTCTAGCAGACACAAAAACGTTAACATCAGGTGAAAGGAGATATTACAGAGGTGACTAAAGAAAAAATAAGACAAAACTTTATGAATAAATGATTGCTGTAACAATTATAAATGAAAATAACAGACGTGTTGAACGAAAAAAAAAAATGAAGAAAAGTCCCCGAAAGATGTAATTCTTTGTTTTTTATCTAACATCTGATTGTATTTGTCAAATAATTACATTTCACGAACCATTAGGCAGTAAAATCTTTTCCCTTCATTTTACATCATTTAGCCATTGAACAAAAACAACGAAATCATTTTTAGACGGTGTACACGTCAGCATTTCTTTTAAAGGAAACATCTGTATAAAAAATAGATGAAGACTTTTTGCCAAAACGTTTTTTTAAATAATGTCTCTCAGTTCGTCTGTCAAAAGAAATGATGAAGAATTTAGAACTTTAGTTCAAGTTGTTTCAAAAAGTAATTTATTGATATGATTTTGCACAATGTCCTTTGCCATAATTATTTCTGTAAAGTTGTAACGTCAAAAATAAACTGATACAAATTCCCTTCTCCCAAAAAACATAATGTGTCAGCAATATTTTGTGAAATCGCCAGTTAAAAATTACAAAAATAATAAGAATGTATGGTTGTGAACAAAGAGCAACAACCCAAGATGGGAACTGCAGGTTGGAGATGTCGGAATGTCTTTGAAAACCGCGGATTAACCCAACCATTTTGAGTGAAATTGGATAAGCGAAAATGGTTGGAAGCCATTAATAGTTGCTAGCTAATAGTGCGAAGAAACGAGTCATCGTGACCAAAAGGTTTGAGCATACAGTCCTTGATCACGCCAGATTCGCAGTGTGGTGTTAAAAAAACGAATGTGAATGTGTCTGCAAAAGGGAATAGGGGATAGTAGATGGGGGTATTCAGAAAACAAGTAGCCAGTCTATCTATCTATCTATCTATCTATCTATCTATCTATCTATCTATCTGCGTGTGTGTGTCTGTGTGTGCATTTAGGTAGCAAATTCTCTTTTATGCATGTCTGATTAAGTAAATGACAAAAATTATGTCCGCTTATTTTTAGCATAATCCATTCATATTCACGGATATTTTTCTATGTATTACAATCAAATGAAGCAAGAAATGCACTGTAACAGTGTAAATCATCTTTATTTTGCAAGTATTTTCCATCTATTTGCAACCCTGATGATGATCTCAGAAAAGGATAAAAAGTATTTGGGAAATAAAAGTGATTTTCACTGTTACAGTGCATTTCTTGCTTCTTTTAATTGTAATACACGGAAAAATATCGTGAATATGAACGGATTATGCTAAAAATAAGCAGACATAATGTTTGTAATATATATATATATATATATATATATATATATATATATATATATATATATATATGTTTACAATATGATGAACAGCACGATAGTTGCATAATAAAATCCTACAGTACCAAATAAATTACTGAAAATATTTCTGATAAGAAATATTTTGAATTGAAATTCACATCGTATATATTTTCATATAAATGCAAATATATCTTGAAATTATTGTCTAGGTCGATTTGGTTTATACCGAAATTTTATGAAATCCATCTATCTTAGTCTGTTCGCTATCTATCTATCTATCTATCTATCTATCTATCTATCTATCTATCTATCTATCTATCTATCTATAGTATTTTGTTTATTATCTATCTATCTATCTATCTATCTATCTATCTATCTATCTAAATTCGTTTATCTATCTATCTATCTATCTATCTATCTATCTATCTATCTATCTATCTATCTATCTATCTATCTATGATTTTCGAAGCAGCCAAGCT
>CAHIKZ030005555.1:7250000-7272500 GCA_903632075.3 Acanthosepion pharaonis
CTGTTTAAAATAAATAATCAATTAATTAATATTTGAATATAAAATAATTACATTATAAAAAAAGATTTCAACAACAATAACATTTATTGACTTTTCTTTATTAGAGATTAAATTACATAACTTACTTAAATTACATCACTTAGCATCCTCCATAATTTACCTTGACTTTCACTTAGCCCTGATGTAAAGTTATGAGCGTTCTGAAATTTAAAACCTCTGAAAAGCAAATTATATTTTTTACTTCTATTCATAAATACTTATTGCAAAATAAAATCCTTACATTTCCCTTAATATAGTCCTTCAGATGACGAAACGCCCCGGCTAATAAATGCATTCCTTTTGTCTATAATCATCGCTCGCTCCCCTCTCTCTCTCTCTCTCTCTCTCTCTCCATATATAAATGACATACGTAAATATATATGTAATAATAATATTAAACTGATTAGTTGCTTCTCAAATCCCAAACACCTACGATTCACGAATTTATACCAGACTTCTTCCAATAACAGCCAGTGATGAGCAATATATATATATATATATATATATATATATAATGTCCGATTAATTAAAGTACAAATATTATGTCTGCTTACTTTTAGCATAATCCGTTCATATTCACGGATATTTTTCTGTGTATTACAATCATATGATAAAAGAAATGCACTATAACAGTGAAAATCAGTTTTATTTCCCAAGTACTTTCCAACTCTTCCTGAGATCATCATCAGGGGGTACAACTAGTATGGCAAAAACTATGTGTAGATGTTATCAGAATCAGAATGTTCACGACTTTCATAAATTCTTCCATTTGTTCTCTTTAAATTTTAGGATGTGAGCATAGCATAGCGGTTGTCGACGCCAAAAATGAAGTTGGCATAATGAGTTCAAATCCCAGCCGAGTCGTTGCAAATACGTTTAGAAAATGAATATATCTCTTTTCTCCAAGTCTATGTATTAAATAGCAAGGCAGACTGAGCTCTTAAGCCTTGATTGGTAACCATTGTAAAAGAAAATAAGACTATCAATTCTAGATCGGTTGGTCAGAGGGCCGTCAATTCGACTCCGCTAAAAAATTATGTTATGAAATCTACAGAAACATCACCCATCGTAGTGAGGTTGAGACCAAATACTCCAATGTGGAGCTTACGGAAGTTTGATTATCATGTATAGAAATTTAAAATATATAAGGTCTTTATTCCGATTCCGTATAAATAAATTTGAAAAAGATATATATTTACTGATAGCTAGGAATAGGCAAAATTTATATGGCATTTTTAAAAAGCTAAAATGCAACCGGTTTCATCCCAGCCTTATCAGGTTTATTTCTGGGACATAAAAAAGAGTCTAAATTTAATTAATATCAATCATAACGAATGACAAAAAAAATATGAATTTCAAGAAAGCTAGAGTCCAATAACATTCAGACCCAATAAGCATTCCCTCTGTTTACAAGGCCCACGGGGTCTGATATACAAGGACTGTAGAACCTTGAGGAGTGGGATCTAGATAAAATCAAAAACACAATTCCTGCTATTTATTACATGCTCTGCAATAGAAGAGCCAGAAGTATTGGTTAGCTGGCTTTTCCTGGCATCCGGATTCAAAATATATATTTAAATTTATAGCCATATAGACATCTACATGTAATTTATCGTAAAGGTAATTTAGAGGATTCACATTTTTAATTAGAAAATCCTGATTTTTAAAAATGTCAGTTCACGTCTTCTAGTCTCTAAAAAATCCTCCCCACGTGTTAATTGAAAATTATCCTTCTCCTAGATTAGCTGCCAACCAAGGTATTGAGCCCAGGCTTTAGTGTTATTTAACCTGTAACTGGTGGGAGATGGATTTATACCGTTTCCAAGAGCAATAGCGGGAAGTGAAGGGAACAGAATCAACCGGAATTAGGGATATACAAACAAATGTATATGTGGTGTAATGGATTGCAACTAGAAATGAGAAATCGGAGAGCCGAGATCGAATTCCAAGCGAGTTCGTAACATTCATTTACGCGCGAATAACCTCGGCAAAAGAATGAAATTATCTCTTCTTCCCATAGCAATGGGTTAAATAGTAGGACAACTGGGTTCTATATAATCTTGATTGGTAAACATACTAGAAATTGTGGATCGATAAATTACATCATCGTTCAGCAAATTCTACAGTCGTGTGAGTTTTTTCAACGTCTACAAGGTCAGAGAGCCACTCAAAGTAGAGGGTTACAGAGTAAGACACACGATTTATGCGGATAGGAGGAAGACGATAACTGTTAACCCGAGACATGAACAGATTAAGATTAAGTGATCGGGGAATCATCCTCTTGGGAGCCGGGTTCACAAAGCAACGGTTCGTGGGAAGAAGCTGTCCGAGTGGAACTTACCAAGGGATGCGAAGGGTGGAAATAGCGACAGAGCAGTGAAAGGCATGTGACGTCTCGTCCCTGAGAAAGGGATTATTGGGTGGAAAATAATTCTTCACCCACATGAACGTAGAGACGTTTATGGATACTATCAAAATCGGAAAGTCAAGACTGAGAGGCGCCTGTCCATATGGTAGAAGTATTCCAATTTTGGTCGGAACTTGCTCTTGTAAAGGTAGAGTTTAGGTAGGAATGGGCAGAGATTTGCTAGAGAAGCACAGGAAACCGAACATTTTTTTAGTATCATTAGCGATGGATAAAGAGTTGAATTCTTTTAAAAAGTTTTATTGAAATTGATTACTGAGGTCAGTCTATTATGCTTTTCCAGTCTGTTTATAAGTTTATTTAAATATATATATAAGTTTTATTTATATGTTTTATTTATATTTATATATTTATATATATATATATATATATATATATATATATATATATATATACGTTTTATTTATTATGTTTTTCCAGTCGGTTTATAAGTTTATTTAAATATATATATAAGTTTTATTTATATGTATATATTTATATAGTTTATTTATATATATATATATATATATATATATATATATATATATATAAGTTTTATTTATTATGCTTTTCCAGTCTGTTTTTATGTTTATATATTATATATATATATATATATATATATATATATATATATATAAGTTTTATTTATTATGCTTTTCCGGTCGGTTTATAAGTTGTTGCACATCCGGGTGAAATTTGTGGAGAAATTCTCGAAAGTTTGTAGTGTCTTTATACGTGTATTCTCAAACGTTTCTCGTCAGAAACGTTAATGTTATCAGTGGTATCATATATCTTAGGCTTTTCACCAACTGGTGGGTAAGCGAGTGGTGAAATAGATATGCACTCGGAATGTCAAATCGGAGTGCCGAGTTCGAATTACAGTTGAGTTCATAACATTTCCTGATGCTCAACCACCCTTGGTAAAAATATGATTCCACCTCTTCTTTCCCCAGATTTGGTTAACTTGTATTTTCTGACTTTAAATAACCAGCAAAGTGTTGATAAACCATCAAAACGAAACAATCATTGGTTTTGGGAAATAATTGGTCGTAGCGTGTATCCTGGTTTATGGATTTTTATGCTTCCGAACCGTATTCAGAAATGAAAAACACCCCTACCACACACTAAAAGATACGCATAATGCACACACTCAATTAAGCTGAAAAATCGAATCATCCTTGATAATGGCTAAAGGTATAGCCAAAAGCGCTCGGAACTATAAAACATTTGGACAGTTCTTATACACCCTTTGTCCAGAAAAGAAAACTCATGTTCGAACACAAGAAAAATTAAATAAAAAGCTTAACCGTAGTACCTTGTCTGTCGTTTTTAATGAAACATGTATATATATATATATATATATATATATATATATATAATGAAACATGCATGCCTTGGATGGCAACTGGTCTAGGAGAAGGACAACTCTGAATTCAAAACCTGCGGAGGGTCGTTTGGGAACCTTGTGGCATTCGGTGCACCAGGTCTCTGTATTCGTCCCTTCAAAAAGTGTGGATGGTCCTGCACAAAACCTTCACCACTATAATCAAATCTCATGTGCCGGTGTCGGGCTGTCGGTTTCCTGGAAACTGATCTGCTTGACCCTCATACGTCGAATCTCGACGGGAGAGTCGATTGATTATATATATATATATATATATATATATATATATATATATATACTCACTCGTATATATTTCATATTAAAGATTCAACATATAAGTTTTTATCGGATTTACCCAAAACAAGGCAGTAAAGACACAAAAAGTTACTGGACGTAAAAGAATTACGAACAGAAACATTACTAATAAGGGGGAAGCGAAAAGTGTAATCAGGATGACAAGTAGATACCGATTGACACTGCATTTAAATTTTTGCAGATTAAAGTTTGCAGGAAAGCATGAAGCTAGAAGAGAGTTACACAAGCGAGAAGTGCGAGAAAAGATACTGTTAGCTGAGAATTTACGGGCTACATCTAGCCAATTCACCTATAAACTGGTGAAACCTCGTCACCAGTCTCGTGTTGCGCTTAAATTCAAAAATATCGCTGATCCTTCTTTGAATTTTAACAATGACTTCAACTGGAATTTTTTAAATTTGACAAGAGATGTAACAGCTTTTTACTATTACTACTGATAGATGAGATTGGATTAAGAGGACGTGAACGTGATCAATTACCAACTATCTTCATTTTTTGCCAGTGGGAGAAAGTGGCGGGGGATGTGTATTCCTGTCATTCTTCAGCGCATTAGGGCGAAGAAGGTAGAATTTGAACTCCTTTTTCTGATTCCGTTTCCAGTTACGTTCACCATTAAGCTATCATGTACCTAAAATACACCCACTAAAACAATGAAAAATTAATTCGAGAACTTTATATATATTATATTACATATTTATCAGTACTTAATTAAAAAGTACATTTTGATACTTCTTTCCAAATATTTAAGGAAATAAATTTCTACAAGTTTTCGGTACCTGGAAATACAGTTTATATATTTCTACTTCTGTTTCTTCTTTCTTTCTTTCTTTCTTTCTTTCTTTTCTATCTATCTATCTATCTATCTATCTATCTATCTATCCGAGACTGTTCAGATCTATCTATCTATCTATCTATCTATCTATCTATCTATCTATCTGAGATTGTTCCGATCAAGCTATCTATCTCAATCTCTTCATTATCTATCTATCTATCTATCTGAGATTGTTCAGATCTATCTATCTATCTATCTATCTATCTATCTATCTATCTATCTATCTATCTGAAATTGTTCCGATCAAGCTATCTATCTTAATCTCTTCATTATCTATCTATCTATCTATCTATCTATCTATCTATCTATCTATCTATCTATCTATCTATCTATTATACAGAGTGCCATGGGTAAATTGTTGCCATTTTATATTTTTAACTTCGCTCATGCGCGTTATTTGTTTTTGATTTTGTCGACTGCACAATATAGTAGGGTCATTTGGACACCGTCTGTGAGAAAAAGAACAACATGACACAATTCACTCCGCTAGAAATTTGGAAATGCCATCTTGTACTGCTTAACATTCACGCCGGAATTTCCAATACAAATATTTCAGATTGTTTCGGTGTCAATCTGAGGACAGTGCAGAGAATTCGGAAAATGATGGCGACGTTATGTCTCCATTCATCCTCCAAAAGGGTCTCAGACGCAATACGGAGGGCCTACATTAAGTGCCTTAAGGCTCAAGACGGTCGCTGCTGGAAGACTCTGTGTCTGGCAACAGGACTCTGCATCATGCCACACAAGTAAATGAACCCACTCCTGGCTGTCAGACAATTTCTGCGACCATACCACCCTTTACAGCTGGGCACTCAACTCCCCAGCCTGTAACTCCCCAGACTAACTCCCCAGCCTGTAACTCCCCAGACTGTAACTCCCCAGACTGTAACTCCCCAGACTGCAACCCCCTTGATTATTATGTGAGGGCGCATTTGATCGAAAGACAAACAAATCTCCTTGTAACACGATAGATGTCCTGATGGCAAGGTTTATGGCAGCATTCACCAACAAGAAGATGGTCCAGAAGAGTTGCAGGAGATTCCGAAGTCGTCTTGGGGGCCTTGGTTGAAGCCAATGGCGACTTTTTTAAAAATAAATTTACTCTTTAGTATTTCAAAATATTTTTGTTTAAATTTGATAAATATATCTGTTAAAATAAGATGTCATGATTACTTTCATTTTTTTGCGTCATTTAGACAACAATTTATCCATCACAACCTTTGTTCATATATAAACCCGTACCTTTAATAAATGTACAGGTGACTGTATATAGTAAACTAAGAGTTTGCTTGTTTCTTATATACAAATATACTCATATTAGTTTGTTTGCAATCTGATTTTTTTGCTGGGGCGTATGAGAAATTCTTCGCTTATACATACGCTTATATATATATATATATATATATATATATATATATATATATATGTACGATTTTAATATGAGGGTAAAATGCATTCATATATGAAGATATGGATTGGATTCCTTGTTGTAATGTATATATTGTTTACGCATATAATATTAATGTAAACACTTGAAGGGCATATATATATATATATATATATATATATATATATATATATATATATATATGATGTGTGCGTGCGTCATGACCTGCGAGCACATCTATCGTGATAAAATATCGTTTACTCCCCATGCACCGGCTGACCCCGCTGCTAGATAGAATAGCTCCAATTATCTCCCTTTGAAACGCAATGAATAGTCGCTGTGGCATCTAAAGAAAGATGCACTGAGTAACGCTCACGCCGCCATGTTCGCTATCCGTTATCTGAGGCGTTCTGGCGAAAAGACTTCACGTTCACTTGAGGCCATTTGAATAAAAAAAAAAAAAAGAAAACCTTCAAATCCTTATTTTTTAATCAGTTCATTTAGATCTTTTATCGACAGAGAATGTTTTTTGAGACTTGCTTTCTCGTCCATTTTTTTTTTCGCATGGACACTAGCTGACGTAGTCACACACTCACACAAACACACATGACAGATGGCGGAGTTTTCAAAATATCGACTGTATGGCTATCACTATCTTAACTATGACTATTTTTTTTCTTTTCTTTCTCTATAATCATAAAAACTACTTACGATTTACCCATTCTTACCGTTGTTCACGGAGATGGTCAAAAGATATAAATGTTTACTGTTATGAATGCAACTGCTTCTGCGTTGCTCCTAAAACAAAAGAATTATTTTGTTGTATAATCGCTAGTAGACCGAGTTTATTGGGGCGTATTAAGGGAACAAAAAAAAAGACTGCCTTTTGCCAGACAATGTTTTATTAAAAGTAATCAGTACGAATTATACTAGCCTCGTCACTATAAAACCTTCCAAATTACGAAACACAAAAAAGTTACACGCACATCGTAGCAATTCGTATGCAAAATCGTGTTTGGAACAAGGCCATAGAATTCGAGAGACAAGTATCATTAAAGAGCTGGTACTCAGAAACACGATTTTATTGTCTTACGAGAATGGCATTTAAATTAAGCAGTTGTCCCTCCTTTCCTAAAAAAAAACAAACAAACTTAGTCAGTATTCCTTATCGATGAACATAAGCTAACATTTTCTTTTCTATCAATCCTATAGGCAGACTGGGCTCTCTAGTTGTGGATGGCAACTAGTCTAGAAGAAGAACGACTCTGACTTGAATACCGTATGTAGTCCTGGCGTACCACCTGTCATCAATAAAATCATTGAATTCATAATAACTATATAGGGTGTCCATAAAGTTCGTGCGCACTTTAAAAAATTATAACTTTATTTGTATTTGCGATAGAAGTAATTTATAAAAAGAATTAGAAAGAAGTAAATCTATATTTTGTAAGGTTTTATTGAAATTTTCACATGTAGTTTCCACATGTCCTCCATCATTAGCAATACAAAGCGTAATACGATTTTGCAGTTCACGGAAAACATTTGCCAACAGATTTACAGCAATGCCTGAAAATCACATTAGTTAGTTTAGCTATACTTAAAACTAGGTACATTAATCTTTATAACATTTTTTTACAGATTATTTCTATCGCAAATACAAATAAAGTTATACATTTTTTAAAGTGCACCCGAACTTTATGGACACCCTGTATAATATAAGTTATCTAGTTGTTGGTCTGATGACTTTGTGCAATAGCGTGTACTAAACTGATAGTTGTGGCTGGTCCAATGAACGCTTGACTTAATTGCATAAAATGTAATTTTTGCATTGTCTATATTTTTCTTGTTAAGGTTTGAACCTTCGACTAGCTTCAGTCAATGTCAAAAAATAATTCAAAGTTTTGGCGACAGTTTAGATTTTTGGGTGTTGCGTCGAGTGAATTCTGAGAATTTAAATAAATTTTACTGATTTCCTTAATTGTTAATTGTTTTGACTTAATATGAATAACTTAGATTCTTAGTTTTTTTTACAGTTTGTTTTATTGAGTATTATTGCATTATTTACAAAAGCCTGTCCTGATGGTGTGTCGCCTTGACGTGGTAGGATGGCTTGCGTGCTTCAACGACCCCAGGAGCTATTTGGGCGGGGGCTTCGGCTCTTAGCAGGCCCAACCAACCTTAACAGGTCTCTGGGGTAGGAGCCAGATGAAAGAAACACCCTGGTTCTCCAGGTTGGGGGTTGTGCAGTAGGCTAACAACCTACTCACTTAAAACGAGCTTGTTACAGAAACCTCAGCGATATCTTCAAACAACGACATGGCCGAGGAAGATTTCTAAAAAGTGGACCGTATGACACGTTCTGGTGAAAATGCCCCGGGAAGGCAGGCGGAACCACATGGGCCGAGATGAAGAGGATCGTTCAGAAATGCGAGAGGTGTTGTTTTGACCCTATGTTCCCAAGGAATTAAGAGGCATAATGAATGATTTACAAAGAGCTGTCTTTGTAATTCTTTCCGTGTCATCTGTTGGCTTATAGTAATTTAATCGGAATTATCACAAGTCAATCTACAAGAAAGTGTTATGATTGTATATCCTATGAACATAATATTTATTTTTATTTTTTCAAAGTTTCATTCATTTTCCCACTGCCATAATGCAACTTTTCTGTATCTGTTCTGTAATATTTTCATTGTAATTGTTCTGATGAGATTTCCTCTTTGGGGAAAGTTGTGCATGTAGGAACTAGTTAGAACTTCATAGAGACTTGGAGGTATTATGGTAAGTATAAGGATGGTAAGTATGAATATGTTGAATATTGTGGTATGTTTGGGTCAGTAATTGTGGCTAGCTAAGTTTAAGATAAGACAGACTGAAGACCATCCTTTCCCTCCTCCTTTTTGGCCTTGTGCCAATTTTTTTGTTTTAACAAAATGAATATTGCTTTCCTTTTTGGTAACTCGAATTTACGAATTTAAGCGCAGTACTAGATTGGAAGTTAGGTCTCATCATTTTACTGTTAAACCTGTAACCGGCTAGATGTAAGTTCTATGCTAACAGTCTCTTCTCTCACACTTCTCGCCTGTGGAACTGGCTTGATTTCTGCTCAGTTTTGAACTTAAAAAAAATTAAATTAAAATTCCTATATTCTTTCACAATCGGAAACATCTTACGTATTTAGGGCTTTTACTGCTTTGCTAGGGGCAAAATGAATAAATAAAAGTGGAAACTTCGATAGAACTGACATTCTAAACAACATTGATCTTAGATCGAGGATGTTTTTATTTATAATCACGAAGTTAAGACGTTTAAATCCTCTTCTCCCCCAGCTATGGGTAAATAGCAGGACAGACTGGGTTTTATAGCCTTGGCTACCAACTAGCCTACCTCAGAAAGAAATGTTAACTTACTGCGGGAAAAAATCTGCCTCGTCAGTCATGTATCGAAAAATACGTGATCGCCTAAGCGTGTATCACGCATGGCACATAACTGACTGAAATTAACTGACTGAAATATTTTGGAGAGGCACGGTGGAGTAATGGATAGCGGCTTGGATTGAGGAATCGGAGAGCAGAGTTCGAATTCCAGTCGAGTTCATTACATTCACTTACGTGCTAATACCCTCGGGAAAAGTTTGGATCCTCCTTTTCTCCCCCCAGCTATGGATAAATAGCAGGAAAGGTCGGGTTTTATAGCCTTGGAGGGCAACTGGTCTACTCTAGAAAGAAATGGCAACCTACTGCAGGTAAAAATCTGCCTCGTCATGTGATCGACTAAGCGTGTATCACGAATGGCACATAACTGACTGAACTGATGTTTTGAGGAGGCACAGTGGAGGGGATTGTGGCTCGGATTGAGGAATCGGAGTGCCGAATACAAATTCCAGTAAATTCATTACATTCATTTACGTGCTAATACCATTGGAAAAGATTTGAATCGTCTTCTCCCCCCCAACTATGGGTAAATAGCAGGACAGACTAGGTTCTATAGCCTTGGTTGGCAACTGCCTACCTCAGAAAGTAATGGCAACCTACTGCGAGAAAAGAAATCTGCCTCGTCAGTCAGGTATCACACATAGCACATAACTGACCGAATAGATAATGAATCGTATATTTTTTTAAATTAATTCACCCCAAACAAGGCAACAATGCCACTACGACGCTAGGGTCTACTGTAGGTGAAAGAAAATGAAAAGACTTTAGAAGGAACCGGAAATCTAATCCTAAAACAGGAATAATGGATACATCTCTATTCTTGTTCAAAAAACAGGGAAGGAGTGTGAACCGGGCGATAGTCGAACCTATCTTTACCTATGGCGGAGAAAAACATAATTAGCAAATAAAATTTCAAAATTCAGGCGGCGACGTTAGTAGTATAGAATTGAAGTAGACTTTAGAAAAACACTGAAACCTAATCCTAAACAGGATACAAAGGTTAAACTTTTAGCAATGTTCAAAAGAGCGAGGAGGTGCGTGAACCGGGTGATAGGCGATGATTATCATTATCTGTGGATTTTATGTAATTATCGATTATATTTTCTCATGGCTCTTTCCTCTTCTTCATTGCGTACATTTGATTGCAATGAAAGAAATTAATGTTTTTTATTCTTAATTTATTTAACACTTTTACTGTTGTGGCCTTGTTAGGGCCAGCAACAAAGACACAATAGAGGAATTGAATTAAACAAATATATTAAGAGAAACAGTAATACAAACATATACAAACGTGAGTGTTACAGCAAGAATCTTCCGTCAGACTGTCAGAGCTGACTACTGGAAACTTCCCTCTCCAAAAAGGCAGTACCTGCTCCTATTTATAGCTGGAAGTGTCCATGCATGCTTGGGTAAATTACCATCACACCCCCTCCTAAGTATTAATTCCGCAGGAATCTCAATACTTTTCCTTCTTTGGGTTAACGACGATTAAGTCGGTCATCATCCTTTTCCTCTTTAAATGGCATTGCTCCGGAGCCGCTTGAGGTATTGGCATATCAAAAGTATCGTAAATGACATACCTGACTTCTTTTTCTTCAGGAGGACTGCTTTCAGCATCGTTCGACAGGCGTTTTCTGATTTGGTTCAAGAATCTTCCGTCCGACTGTCGGAGCTGACTGCTGGAAATTCCCCTCCCCAAAAAGAAGTACCTGCTCCTATTTATAGCTGGAAGAGTCCATGCGTGCTTGGGTAAATTACCATAACAGCCCATCCTAAGTATTAATTCCCCAGGAATCTCAATACCATTTTTTCTTTGGGTGAACGACGATTAATATACAGGGTGTAATGGTTAAATTGTCGCCATTTTATATTTTTAATTTCGCGCATGCGCGTTGTTTGTTTTTGATTTCGTCGACTGCACAGCATAGTAGGGTTACTTGACCACCATCTGTGAGTAAAAGAGCACTATGACGCAATTCACGTAGTTTATCGTCTTACCCTGGACGCGGATGTAGTTTAACGTCTTACCCATGACGCCCTGTACGTTGGGTAAATAATATTATCATGGAGTCGGTCTTGATAGAAGTGACAATTCTGAGGTGAAATTATATCCTACGATGGTGAGCGTTGGAGGTAATATTAGCGTACAAGAAGCCTAATTCTCTCATAGAAAACACAGGGCGATTTTCAAAGTTCCTCTTATATGTAAGATACAGTAATAAGAGTAATTCTTTAAAGTAAATTGTCCCAGAAGAATAGATTCAGTTGACTTTATTAATTAGGTTTTATAATGGGTATTTTAAATCGATGAAAGCCTTCACTTTTGTAGTTGTGAAGTTAAGGGTTAAATCTTGGCAAAATGATTAACTGAATGAATGAAGGAAATGAAAGATAGGCCATAAGGAGATTACTGCTGAGAGGAAGAGAACAGAAGAAAAAAAGCGAAGTGTCATGATTGCCTACGTCTTAAAAGGACACAACACACACAGAACGAGTAAAAGACCTGATCTTCCATAATAAGAAACATCGATCTACGGTGGATAGAAATTAACGCCCAACTGTAAATATCGGGTTTACAAGTTCAAATCGTGAAGGTAGTAGCTGATTAAATACAATTAAATTATATAAGTGGCGAGATAAAAAAAATAATCCTGAACATTGATATTACAGTTCTGAAAGAGACGGTTCAATTTAATATAGGGAATAAGGACATTAAACATAGAACAGACTGCGCTAGAAGTAGTTTCCCACAATACTGCATATTGCTACAAAACCAAAAAAATAACCTATAAACTCGAGTCGTGTTTTTAGATTAAGAATGTCATATAGATGGCATTCATATCGATAAACACGTCCAGAAATAACTATAATAAACTTTTAAAGGTATACAACCACTTTCTCGGATCATTGATTAAAATGGCTTCGAGCAAATGGATCCTGTGGATTTTAGAGAAGACTATCACATGTAACTGGAAGAGAAAATAATAAAGATGTAGACATTCCACACTACTTTAAACAAAAGCTTAGGAAGGAAACCCCCAACAGTACTGGAAAGAGCGATAAAAACCTTATTTTAAAGAAAAATTGACAGTTTGATAAATTTCAACGGATATTAACATTGGCTGATCGGTCAGTGAAGGTTGATTATTTCCTTATAAGGAAACGGCTAATATTACCAATACTATTAAACATGGTTTTGAGCGACTGAAGCCTGTGGGCTTTATTTTCTAACTTTCTGAACTGGCGCTACAGAATCACAAAGAAAGAAGTGTAGCAAATGACATAAACCAGATCCCTTGAGGATTTTCGGCAACAGCAAAAACTAAAATAGATACCACATGTAACACGAAAAGAAAGTAGTGATACAATCAAAATGTTGATATTCAGCACCTCTTCAAATAAAAGGTTAGGAAGGAAACCCCTATCAATCCTGGAAAAAGCGATAAAAGCTACTTGACTTGCGAAAGCTATTTTCCTGAAAAATTGTTTTAAGAGAAAGATTCTATGAAATTCAATTGATATTAGTAGTGGCCACTCGGTCAATGAATATTGAATATTCTTTTTATCTTTCAGCGCGCCCACGTTGTTACCGAATGTGACACAAGGCCGAGGTTTAAAGTGGGTTCACTGACAATACCGTGTTAAAATTGCACATACCTCGTCGGCACTTCCCCTTTTGCGGACGCCTTAGGCGCTGGGCAATAAACCCATCCCTATCTCGAAGTAGAGGTACTGTCTGGAGGGAAAGTTTCCTTGGGTCTTGTGCTTAAAATTACTTGAATCTCCCTAAGCCAAAAGGCTGAGAAGCGGTGGTGACCGCGATAAAGCACCATTTTTCAGATGCATAATATCGAACGAGAAAAACCGAGTAAACAATCGCCAAAAATCCCATTACCTTAAATTAAATAAAAAAAAATATCATCTGCTGAATTTTTAAATTATTATGAAGAGAAATGTTTGCCAGACGTGGATTTGGCTAGAAACAAAGAAAGAAATAAAGGAAGACAAAAATGTTTAAATTCTTCTGCAAATACCTCATAAATAATGGTCTATTCCGCTTTGATCTTGTAGAGAGAGGAGAAAGGTACTACTTGATTTCAGTGAGTAAATGAAAGATGGAAGGGAAGATAAAAGAATTTAACGTCTGTTTCAGTGAAAGGAAAAAGTTATCAATTTAAAATCTTTTAATTTCAACGCAGTTCTTAAAATAACGACCAATATTCATATTTATGATTGTTATTGAAATATTTTGTTAAAGTTGTTAAGTTCAAATATTTAACGATGCGACATGGGGAATTTCTACGGATATTTTATTACCTTAGAACTCGCCATAAGTTTAATCAATCATTAAATTAAGAATTAAGATTCATGAGAAAATGAAAACATCGTGAAATTTTCATGGGTTAAAATTAGTAAATATTTTTTTTCTATCTATCTATCTATCTATCTATCTATCTATCTATCTATCTATCTATCTATCTATCATTCCTGGGTCATATCTATCTATCTATCTATCTATCTATCTATCTATCTGCTCATATTTATTCGTCTATCATTGCTTGTTCATATCTATCTATCTATCTATCTATCTATCTATCTATCTATCTATCTATTCCTGCTCATATTAATTCATCTATCATTTAACGTTTCCTGCCTCATAAATAAGAGACTATTCTGTTTTGATCGCCTAGAAGGAGGGACAGAGGCAGTAACTGATTTCTGTGAGAAAATGTAAGAAAGAAAAAAAAAAGAAAGAAAGAAGGGTAGATAAAAGTGTTTAACGTCTGCTTCAGTGAAATGGAAAAAGTTGTCAATATCAAATCTTTTCATTTGTACCTGCTTACTTCTTAAAATAACGACCAGCATTCATATTTATGATTGTTAAGTTCAAATATTTTGTTAAAGTTGTTAAGCTCAAATATTTAACGATGCGACATGGGGAATTTTTACGGATATTTTATTGCCGTAGAACTCGCCATGAAAAACGGAAGATAAAAGTGGAGAGAGAATCAGATGAAGTTGATAAGAACAGATACTACACTTTGATCTCAGCCAAAATATGGAGAAGCGTTTATTTTTCAGCGGGCCCACGTCGCTACCGAATTTGACACAAAGTCGAAGTTTTAAGTGGTTTTAACGACACTACCGTGGAAAAATTTCGCAAGCTCCCTCGACATTTGGGGACGCCTCAGCCGCCGGACAATAAACCTATCTCGAAGGTGAGGTACTGCCTAGGGGAAGGACTCTTGGGGCTTGGGGTTAATATTTTGATGTGTCAGGTAAGTATAGAGAAAAGATAATACATTTTTATATAAGCTCGATGGCCAGGGAGTGAAAAAAGGTGTAACTCAAGTAACACTGGCTGCTCGGTCAATGAATACCGAAGGTTTCGTTATAAGGAAATGGCTAATATCAACATTACCATGAAATCAAACATAATCGATAGATTTCTTTCAAAGTCTCCTACGTTTTAATTGATTATCAACATTGAATTAGGCAAAATCCACCCGTGAAGAGTAATATTCGCCAAATGTGGATAGACCGGGCATAAACGGGTGACCCTTGATCTCACGATAAACAACCAAGGATCAAATAAATAAACGAATAGATAAATAAACAAAACAACAACTTTGAAGAAGCGAAAAGATCATCAGCGCATGCGCGGGAAATGTCAGAAGAGAAAGACTTTTTCTCCGCCCGACATTTTTGCAGCTTCTGCATTTACGAAGGGAGAGACCGGGTCCGGGTAAGGGTGGGGATAGTGGAAATGCAGATTTGACTTCTGTGCAAAACAGTGCAGCAGTTCGTGCAGTGCAGCATCGCATCAGTATGCAAGTGTGACAAGGTCGGGGTGGGCGGCATGGAAGTTGGTAGGGCGTGGCTGACGTCTTGGGTCAGGCATGTAAGCTATGTTGCTCGTGCAAGTGTCTAGGTAAAGTTAAGTGATTTGCCAGAGATGAGAACTGAATGACTCGAGATGATGCGTTCGGTGCACGCATACACATGCACGCGTATATATATATATATATATATATATATATATATATACGAAGGTGTTTATAGGCATCTATCTATCTATCTATCTATCTATATATCTATCTATCTATCTATCTATCTATCTATCTATTTATCTATCTATCTATCTATCTATTTCAGTCTGTTCTTATGTATCTCTCGATTTCAGTCTGTTCCTATATATCTATCTCAGTCTGTTTCTATCTATCTATCTATCTATCTATCTATCTATCTATCTATCTATCTATCTATCTATCTATCTTAGTCTTTTTAAATCAATCTATCTATCTATCTATCTATCTATCTATCTATCTATCTCAGTCTGTTCTTATCTATCTGTCGATTTCAGTCTGTTCCTATATATCTATCTCAGTCTGTTTCTATCTATCTATCTATCTATCTATCTATCTATCTATCTATCTATCTATCTATCTATCTTAATCTTTTTAAATCAATCAATCTATCTATCTATCTATCTATCTATCTATCTATCTATCTATCTATCTCTTTCATTTCACACTATTCGTGTTTGTTACGTATTTTTTAAATTTTTGCCATCAAAAGTAATTCAATCCGATTTATCAGCTTAATCTATTTTATATACTCTCTCTCTCTCTCACACACACACAATGTTATATATATATATATATAAAGAAAATTAATGACAAAGTTTTAAAAGTTGTTCGTATAATGCGTTTTGTCATTTCGTACTCCATCGAATGAAAGATTTTTATGCTGATGCGAAGGTGAGAGAACACCGAAATTTAAAAATAAAAAAATAATTTTTTAAATTTAAACAATTTTTGACACGTTTGTTTATATCGTTGAGCTAATTTCATTTTTTTTTCTTTTTTATTTTATCACTTTTATTATTAAGTCTTTCACATTGTGATAATAGATGATGTGTAAAGAAAGGTGGAATATTTTAAGAACATGGGCGCAATCTTAGGAGAGATGATCTGGCAACTAAAGCACTTTCTATACACTTTTATCTTAGGAAAATGCCCTCTTTTAAGTCAAATAGTATTTTTTTAAAATCAAAATTGGTGTCAGACTCATTACATTATATTCTGGCATATAAAAATGTATATATTTTTTTCTCGCATACATGTATATAGGATCAGTGACATCTTACTTAAATGAGATCCTCTTCTTCAGTCCTGGCATCATTTGTGATGGCTCCCCTCACTTTTTGGTGTCCCTAGCTCCTAAAAACATTTATACACTAACTCCATCCATCCATCCATGCATATAAATAAATCTATAAACGTTTAAATATATATACATGAATAGCCATATACATATATATATATATATATATATATATATATATATATATATATGTATATGTATGTTTTCTCGGGGTTCTTGATAGGCTCCAGAGGCGGATATGCAATATAATTGGCCCTATTCTGGCATCTCGTCTACAGTCACTTTCTCACAGACGCGCCGTCGCCTCTCTCTGTCTTTTTTACAAATACTTTCATGGCAATTGCTCCGAGGAGCTGCATTCGCTGGTTCCCAGACTTCATGAGTTCAAGCGCCCTACAAGGCTGGTATCCCGCTCTCACCCCTTCACTGTCGAAACTCCTAAATGTAGCCGTCTCTTCTACTCCAATAGCTTCATGTTTCGCACCTCTCGCCTGTGGAACTCCCTTCCCTATTCCTGTTTCCCTGTGAGCTAAAATCTCCAGCTATTCAAATATAATGTCAATCGACATCTCCAGTTGCCTTGATCTATCCACTACCCTTCTCCTCATCCTTTCTTCTATCACTCCTATCTGATCTTGCTCCAAATTTTCTGTAACCCCTTGCGTCCTAGTGGCTTCCCGCCTTGCTTGGGGTGAAACGCTTAATATATATATATATATATATATAGTAAAGTTAATTATTCCGTTGGTATATAATGCAAGTGGATTCTAGTAATATAAAATATTAAAACTGATCCACAAAAAGAGCTCAATGTATTTATCATTACAGAGCAAAAATTAAAAATAAAATCCCAAATCACTTCATATGGGGTGAATATGCTTATTTCGACAGACGAAAATATAATTAGTCAGTCTTATCAACGCCGGTATAGACTGAGTTCGTGTCGAAAATAGAAATTTAATTGTGAAAGCTAAAAAAAAAAAAAAAAGAAAAAAAAAGAAATCCGTCGAAAAACTAATAGAGAATTTATCCATTTCAATGTTTCAGTCAGACGAAAGGCACGAGACAGTTGTCAGGGGAGGGTGGATGGTATTTGTCTTAAAGAGAAGAGGTTTTATAAAGTGAAACCTTATTATTAACCTCATGATATTAAATTAGGGTTATATGCAGAAGGAAATGTTAATTTAAAACTAATAGAGGAATAAAAAGGGGTTAAAATCTTATATATAGATAAAAGTATATTTTAGAGTCATACTTAAAAGTACAAAGTCATATTCTAGAAACAAGATATATTTAAAAATAAGATATATTTAAATAAGTTATATTAAAATTAAGTCATATTTATATAATATGTATTTAAAATAAATTAAATTACATTTAAAAATAAGTTATATTTAATATAAAATAAATAGATAATATTTGAAAATAAAAAAAAAATATTTAAAATAAAAATATAATAAGATACAATAAATTATATATATATATATGTCACCAAAAAGGATTACCTAAAGTTTAAAATTCATTTGAAAATGGAAAATCTTTCTTGAAGCTTTTATTTTAGTTTTAATTCCAAGTTAATAGATTAAATTTAATATTTCCACTAAAAATCTACTTCATTTCAAACTGAATTTAAATTAATTTTTATTGATTTTATTTATTGATTACATTTTATATTGATTATAATATATTGATTATTATTATATATATATATTATAAATATATTATATATTTTATATAGCTATATTATATATAATATTATCTTATATTATTATATTATATTATTGATTATTATAATATATTGATTATACTATATTGATTACATTTTATTGATTATCAGTAAAATTGATAAAATCAACCGTATTCAGAAATTTGTCAATGCAATATAATTCTCTTTATTTTTTAAATCTTTCAAAATAAGATAAACGTTTCTGAAACGTTGCTTTAAAAAAATAATGATTTAAAGATAAATTAATCGGAGTTAAAACAAATATTACTTACTTTTAGTTTAAAATATCGCAGCAATTCACTTTTTTTTAACACGGTGGTAGGTGTTTGCATGAGATGTTGACAAATTTACCAACAGCCTGATGTTTAGAAAATTTATGTAAAGGGAATATAATTTTAATATAATTACATGACGAATACAAAATGATTTCCTTTTTAATCCATTTTTAACAACCCAGTAATGTGAAAAATGTAAAATATTTTAAATATCCTAATATTTTATTGAATTTCAGGCAATTTGGACTTGCAACCCTGTTGAGAAAATTTTAGAAAATTCCCAATAAATTTAAAATATACTATAGTTATATAGCTCTTATTTCTTAATAATATCGTGTATAGATGACCGTATTTACAATATTCAGCACGTTTGTACACACGCATAATAAAAAATTTTTAGGAGGGTGGTCGCTGAATTGTAGTAAACTTTTCCATTTATGATTATTAAATACAGATTTTATTTAATAACAATATCACTTGACCGGTTGAAATTAATACAGCATTTTAAATGATTTACAACTTTATAAATTATTCTAATTAACGTTTAAGTTATTGTAATTAACGTTTAAATTATTCTAATTAACTTTTAAAAAATGAAAACAATTCTTGTAAAAATATATTACTTATCGACCTTTTTTGTAAGACAATAATAGATATTATTCATAAAAGAAATTAAAAGATTTTCTAATTAAATAATGTTTTAGTTTTATTGCATTTTTATATTATAATTCAGAGGAGAATTTTTGTAGCTGAGAGTCATGTTCGATAAAAAAAAAAATATTAATTTAAATTTTCTGAGAACTTGTTTTTAAAATAAACATTAAGTCCTACAAAAATTCTTGAAATTAAATGAGTTGGACTAACAGATATAAATCAAGTTTTTACCAAGATTTTTTTAAAAAAAGAATCATCTGAAAAATGATTTTATTAATTTCTAAAAAAGCCCTGAACGCTTTATTACACTCCAAAAATTATCTGATTTTTGCAAGAATTTCCAATTTCTTGTATTTTCCACTGCAAAAACACGTTATTTTTGGTCTTAATCAGTGGATCTGCCTCGACGCCAGGAAAACAAGATTTTTAATAAAGATTTCGAACGTTCTAAACAGTGTTTAAAAAATAATTATTACATAAGAATAATACATAATAATATATAATATAATATTGATATACATAATTATAAGAATTATAATTTAATATAATAATAATATTAATATTAATAATATTAATAATAATAATAATAATATTAATAATAATAATAATAATAATATTAATAATATTAATAATAATATAAATAATATAATAATAATAATATGGATAATATTAATATTAATAATATTAATAATAATATTAATAATATAACAATAATATTAATAATAATAATATTAATAATAATAATATTAATAATAGTATAAATAATATAATAATAATATTAATATTAATAAATTAATATTAATAATATTAATAAATAATAATAATATTAATAATATTAATAATTATAATATTAATAATAACATTTATAATAATATAATAATAATATTAATATTAATAATATTAATATTAATAATAATAATATGAATGAAAATATTAATAATGTAATAATAATATTAATAATTATAATTTAATTATAATAATTATAATTATATATAATTATAAAATTATAATTATATATAATTTATAATTATCAAATTATATATAATATTGATAATATATATATATATATATATATATATATATATATATATATATATATATATATAATACATAATAATTATTACATAATAAATTCTTTAGCACAAAAAGATTTTGACGATAAAACTTTGTTGTTATGAAGCTTGGGGCATTTTTTTTCATGACGTATTCTCATATTTTACATAATCTTTGGAGGTAAGTATCTACCGTAAGAAAAGTTGGTTCTCTCTATTGCGTCAGAAGGTTTTCCTTGCCTAAATGCATCCTTCAAGCCTATAAATCAAGCATTCACCCTTGCATGGAATACTGCTGCCATATATGATCTGGAACCACCGGTGTTTGTCTTAAGGTCTTCGACAAAATCCAGAGACGGATGTGCATTTTAATTGGCCCTGGCCTGGCATCACATTTGCAGCCGCTCTCTCACAAATGTGACGTCACCTCCCTTTTGTCATTTCTACAAATATTTACATGATAATTGCTCTGACGAGTTACTTCCCTTGGTTCTCAAACTGCATGAATTTAAACTTGCTACTAGGTTGGCATCTCAGTCCCACCCTTTCACTGTCGAAACGGTTAAATGTGGCCGTCTCTTCTACTCTAATAGCTTCATGTCTCGCACTTCCTGTCTGTGGAACTGCCTTCGTTTTATTTGCTTCTCTGATAGCTACAATCACCAAATCATCAAATACAATGTCAATCGACATCTCCAGATGAATTGATCTATTCACCATCCTTCTCTTCATCCTTTCCTCTATCACGCCTCTTTACTCTTGCTCACACTCTCTGTAACCCCTTGCATGCTAGTGGCACTTGCCTTGCTTGAGGTAAAATGCTAAAAAAAATATATATATATATATATATATATATATATATATATATATATATATATATATACGTTTAGTTAATGACGATTGACAAGATACTGCGATTAATCTTTTATTTCATTTTTCTTGTATTCGTACATACATATATATATATATATATATATATATATATATATATATATATATATATATATAATTGCGTATCTTTAATACATGTTTAAGTGAACAAGATTGACAAGCTACTTTTTAAAATTATTTTTCTTGTTTGCGTACAAGTGTTCTCTTTCTGGATTAAATTGAAAAAAAAACAAACTTAAATAAATAAATGATTCCGAGCAGTATTAGCCATTCTTCAAGGACTTTTGTTATTCTACTACAGTAAATAGTTTACAAGTGATACTAATTGATATAATTAAGGAATAATATACATATACTTCCGAATACGGTCACTACATTGTGGCCGTGTTCGTAATTGATGTTATTAAGGGCTGGTTTCTTTTTTATGCTAAGAGATTCCATATTTTTTTTGCAATTGGGCGTACGTTTGCGCGCGCGCGCGCGTGTGTGTGTGTATTCATTGCTGTGGTATAAAGTACGAGATCTGAACACGGCTCTAAAGGGAAATGTCCATTATTGATAATTAATAAGAATAATCTATTCCAGCCCAGAATTCAGTCAGGTTATTATGAAATAGAAAGACTGTGTGTTATTTTGTTTAATCGACCTCACCCCAAGCAAAGCAGTAAAACCACCGAGAAGCAAGCGGTTACTGGGTGTGGAAGCATGGAGCCGGAAGGGAGTTCCAAAAGCGAGAAGGGCGAGAAAATAAACTAGTAGTTTAGAATTTACATTTAGCCGGCTCAACAGTGAGACCACGTCGCTAGTTAACGAAGAGCTCATCCGAAAAATTATCATGAAATTATTTATGAAAAAAAAAAAAAGAAAAAAAAGAGAGACACAGATTGTGTGTGTATGAGAGAGAGAGAGAGAGAGAGAGAGAGAGAGAGAGAGAGAGAGGGAG
>CAHIKZ030005555.1:7277500-7387500 GCA_903632075.3 Acanthosepion pharaonis
AATATTAGGTTGGTGCAAAAATAATGTCGTTTTCTCTTTTGAAGTTGAACGTCAAAAAGCGACATTATTTTTGCACTAACCTAATAGATAGAAACAGATTGATATATATACATAGATAGAAACAGATTGATATAGACATAGATAGATAGAAACAGATTGATACATACATATAATATATAGATAGATAGAGAGATAGAAACAGATTAATATATACATATAATAGATAGATAGATAGATAGATAGATAGATAGATAGATAGATTTTCTGCCACCCACCATGATTTGTCAGGAAAGATAGCAGAGTTATTTCACGTTGTATTATCCACAGTTCTGAATTCAGAATTCTTGCCACCCTAGAAACTCTGTCATTAGACTCATAATGACTCATGGGATATCGAGAAGAGTCAGATTCATTCTTTTCCTAATGACAACAGTGCGAAAATGAACGCAACAAACTAAGCCAGAAGTTGACACCGGCTTGCCGAATCCATATTCTTCGCTGGTAAGTATTACGCGGTTCTCAAGGACACAAGGCCCAGTGGATAAAGACGTTAGGTAGATTCAGTGACTAGACCCAAAGAGTTGTGAATTCGGTACCAGGACACGGCAGTGATGAAACAGATTTGGAGAGTTGAGTTAAAGGGAAACAACTGAAACATCCGGAGGAGACACGGCATGTGGAACTAGAACAATCTACCCCGACGGACGAAATGAAGGGTTCGATTCGAAATTCCAATCACCTGAAGAAAGCGGGAGCGTACAATGGCTGAAACGATGTGAATACGGCACTGAAGATGAAGATAGCAGTCCGAATAATGTAAATAATGCAAGTAATCATAATACCTTATTTCAGAGCTATAGACAGATATATAGAAAGACATAGACATAAAGGCCGGAGCGTACAGCGGCCGAAACGTTGTGAATATGGCAATGAAGATGAGGATAACAGTCCGAATAATGGAAATGATGCAAGTAATCATAATACCTCATTTCAGAGATATAGACAGATATGGAAGAATCGTTGTCTTCAACCTCTAAAAACAACATGGCAATATAGACGAGGCTAACACTCCAAATAATGTAAATAATGTAAGTGATTCAAAAATCGGTTCTCAAAATCTATCAATCATGACATTAAACTGTAATAGAAACGTCTTAGGATTTTCGACAGTGATTTTCCAAATTAGATGTTTATATAATAAAAATTCGTAGGGATATACATATTTACTAAGCTTATTCTAAAAAACAAAAAACAAAACAAAAACAAAACAAAAACAAATGTAGTGAACGGGGGTAGCAACAGTGCGTTTTGTCAATTTAGCATCTTGGGAAGGTATGTCTTCCTACAAAATCAGCAGCCAAGATTCTGGCTTTCAGTTTGGTTCAAACATTCGCAGAAAATAGCGTCGCGAAACAGTGAGTTTTTCAGATGAATATGACGTGTTGAAAGGTCACCCGGTGCAGTTCAGCAATGAAAGAAAGAGCAATAGCTTCGTTATAGATTTGGATTAGGAACAAAAACATTGGATTATCTCTTATTAAGGGGAATATAACAGAAAGGTCAACAAGTGCAGAGGATGTGACTTCATTTATACGAACAACATTCCTAGATTTAGAAGAGCGAGGGTAAAACATCTATCTATCTATCTATCTATCCTGCCCTATCAATATATTTATTTCTCATTATATGTTTACACACATATATATATATATATATATATATATATATATATATATTTAATGTAACTATAACAACAAAGACAATTCGATTTCATTTTTTGCCTTGAAAAGTCGGAAGACGAAACGTCAGCAAAATCTAAGATTTTTCAAATTGCCATTTTATACTATATATATATATATATATATATATATATATATATATTTGAAATTGCTAAATAGACAAAGATTTTTTTCCAATTGCCATTTTTATATATATATATATATATATATATATATATATATATATATTTCAAATTGCTAAATAGACAAAACACAATGTTACTACCCCCAATGTTTTGTGTGTGTGTGTGTGTGTGTGTGTGTGTGTGTGCAAAGATATTAGGTATTTCAGTCGAATTCATTACATTCACATACGTGCTAATACCCTTGGGAAAGATATCAATCTTCTTCTTCACACATCCCAGCTGTGGGTAAACAGACTGGGTTATAACCTTGGATGGCAACCGGTCTAGGAGAAGGTAAAATTCTGAATTCAAAACCAGCCTGGAGAGGATTGGGCTCCGTCAGGCTATCTTGCCCAAGAAACATCACTTCTACTGGCTGCAGTACACAATTTGCCCATACGAACCTACGGGTCACGGGTATATATATATATATATATATATATATATATATATATATGTGTGTGTGTGTGTGTGTGTGTGTGTGTGTGTGTGTGTGTGTGTGTCTAAAGTAATAGATTTTTTTTTTATTTGTTTAATAACTTAAACGTTATTTTTAGTCGATACGCATATTTGCCTTTAACCGGAGAGTGCATGTTTTTCTTTAAAAAGATGATTTCTTAAATATTCAGGCCGGTAGGCGCAAATAAATCTATATAGTGGAACCCCGGTTTACGAATTTAATTCATTGCTGAAGGCCGTTCGTAACCCGAAATGTTCGTAAATTGAAACTATTTTTCCAATTGGAATCATGTAGAGAAAAATGTCACAGTACAATAAAATTGGAAAGGAAATATATGATTCCGTTCGAGTTAACTCGGTTCGGCTATGTTGTTCGAGAACCGAAATTTTGTTCGATAACCGAGGCATTTTCTTCTCGAATTTTCTGTTCGAAAACCGATTTGTACATGTGAGACGTTCGAGAACCGAGGTTGCTCTGTATAATTGTCAATAAACAAACTCTTCAAATTCTATTCTATTCAAATATGAGTATCCATTAAATATAACGTTTAAAGTGATAAAACCTCGCGGATTAATAAAAAAAAAATCCATTACTTTAGAAATTATTTAATCTACTTTTCGATACGAAACCAAGGAGAATTGAATATTCCGAGAGCTTATGACAAAAAGGATTTCATTTAAAGTTACTATTCAGCCTTGTTTGATCAGTGATTGATTTCGTAGCTCAGTCGATTAAGCACGTCGGATCTAACCCAGGAGGACGCAGCTTCTAATTTTCCCGGAGACATCATATTTTTTCTTCAATAGTGTTTCTAGATTATTCAGGTTGGTAGACGAAAACAAATAAATATAATGTTCAATAAAAAACAAAAAAAAAAGAAAAGAAAAAAAAACGAAGCGTCAAAATCAAATAAGAATATCCATGAAAAAAAATGTTTAAAATGGTGAAATATACGCATATTTAAATTTAATATTTACACAAAATTTAGATATAATATTTACATCAAAGTGCTCACGTGGTAAAATATGGTATAAGTGCTCAATGTAAATTACAGAGCTTTAAATATAATATTCTACTAAATTGGGTAAAAAAACCCTGAAATATTTATTATTATATATATATTCGACTCTCCCGTTGAATTCGACGTATGAGGGTCAAGCAGATCAGTTTCCAGGAAACCGACAGCCCGACAACAGCATATGAGATTTGATTATAGCTGTGAAAGTTTTGTGCAGGACCAACCACGCTTTTTGAAGAGCCGAATACAGAGACTATGTGCCACAGGGTCTCCAAACGACCCACCGCAGGTTTTGAATTCAGAGTTGTCCATCTCCCAGACCAGTTGCCATCCAAGGCTATAGAAGCCAGTCTGTTCTGCTATTTACCCATTGCTGGAGGGAAAAGAAGAAGGTTCATACCTTTCCGAAGTGAATGTAATGGATTCGACTGAAATTCGAACTCTGTTCTCCGATTTCTCAATCCAAGCCGCTATCCTTTACTCAATATATATATATATATATATATATATATATATATATATATATATATATATATATGAGAGAGAGAGAGAGAGAGAGAGAGAGAGAGAGAGAGAGAGAGAGAGAGAGTTATAGACTGGATAAATGAAACGGCCAAATATAAGCAGGTATCACTTTTTGGGAGGAGACTATATATATATATATATATATATATATATATATATATATATATATAATAATGTATAGTATTGGTATATACGGAATAAATTCCAATAACCAAAAAATATTATTCTTAAATGTGTGCTCAATACAAAGTAGAGCAAATATAATTCTACATTCAACACCATCGCTTGATAAGACTACAGAAGTGTTGAAACAAAATAGCTGTTTTTCGTAGTGATTTTTATAACATATTTTTATGCTATAATTTTCGAATAAATAATCATATATATATATATATATATATATATATATATATATATATATATATATATATATATATATGTGTGTGTGTGTGTGTGTGTGTGTGTAAAATACATAAAAGGTTAATGGTCAGAGTTTGAATCAGACCAGGAAAGAGTACTAATAGAAAGTGCTCAATACACGCGTGAAATAATAAAATAAAAGTAAAAACTGAAGTTGAACTGTTTAAAATATATATATATATATATATATATATATATATATATATATATATATATATAAATTCTATATCTATTTTATATATATGCAGTGCTTATGCTTATTGGAAAGCACTCACTATCCGTAATAGAGCTAAAACATATTTAGTTGTGTTTGTGACCGTCGGTTTCACGCTTATGTGATTCTCAGAGAAACTCATATCCATTCAACTATAGACTAGTATACTCGTGCCGTCAAATTTGTTGGCAAGAAGGAATGTATTATCAATAATATGCATTATATTGTAAGTAATTTCGTTTAATCCAAATTAATTTTTCTTCTGTGTAACAACTGAAGGGGAAACGTGCAAAATAACGATGACCTACCCGCCCAATTTCAAGTTATATTCGTTTTTTAAAAAGCAAAAAAAAGAACTTTAGTTAAATAAAAATTGAGACAGTCGTGAGTTACGGGCGACATTAGTCGTGTTGAATATTTGTCTTACGAAGTTAACTGAAGTTTATTACCCTTTTATGGTCAATTAGGAAGAAATAAATAAATATAATTTATGTACGTATGTGAAAAACAGTGAAATGTTGTTATACATTTCTTTTTTTCTCTTTTCATAAACGAATATAACTTGAATTTGGGAGTGTGGGTCATCTTTTGTATGAAAGAGCCAGTATGTGTGTGTGTGTGTGTGTACAGTAACGGGGGATACAAGAGATAGTTAGAAATTAGTTCTTACTGTAAACAGTATCGGCGTTGTTCGGGACGGTCCCTTTGTAGTTTTCAGCGCATTAGCTTCTTGTGTGTGGACGTGAATGTAGGTCTTGACTTCTGTGCGTCTCATGTCAAAATCTTGCACAGTGACCCTCAATTGTTACACATACATACATACACGCACACACACGCACACACACAAAGACATCTATCTATCTATCTATCTATCTATCTATCTATCTATATATATATATATATATATATATATATATATAACTATGCAAATTGGAGATACCAAAATCAAACAAGTGCAGAAATTTAAATAACTTGTGACTGAAACTGAAGTCGCACCGAGATAGCCAAAGATGCCTTCCAAAAGCTAAGCAGAGTATTATGGAACAGAAAAGACTTCGCTAGAAACAAGGAAAAGAGTACAAAACTGTTACGTGATATCTGTCTTCCTATATGGAAGTGACTGCAGTACGATCTTAAAGCAACAGAAATGTGGTTCTACAGAAGGATGCTGGGGATACCATGGATCGAATAGGTGATCAACGACGGAGTTTGGAAGAAACTGGAAACAAAAAGGAAACTAATACTTAATACCAGGAAGAGAAAATTGATGTTTCTGGTGCACATAATAAGGAAAGAAGACTTGGAAAATCTGATACTCACAGGACAGATTCAAGGCAAGACGTACAGAGGGAAACAAAGCGTTAATATACTTAGTGAAGTTGACTAAATGGATGGCAGAACAGGGCATTTTATATATCTCCTTAAAGATGAAGAAGAGACTTGGATCAACAGAAACGTCGTTCTACAGAAGGATGCTGAGGATACCATAGACCGAACATGTGATCAACGACAAAGTTTTAAAGAAGCAAAAAAGAAACATATTTAATACCAGAAAGGTACAGTTGAGGTTTCTAGCTTACATAATGAGGAAAGAGGGCTTGGAAAATCTGATACTCACAGGGCAGAGAGAGGACAAGAGGGACATCAGTGCATGATATACTTGGTGGAAATAAGTGAATGATTGGCATACAGAGTTTAGGAGAAGTAACAGAAAGACAAAATTTATATGAGCTACGAGGGACAGGAAGCTGTGGAGAGTCAAGATCACTTACGTTCTGAAGGGACACGGTACAAAAATGGAAAGATTATAGAGCTGCCAGTAATCTCGAGAACAGAAGTTGTTATAGGTTATACGGTGTCTCAGTCTATCAGTAAACAACGACTTAGAGTCTTTAAGAACATATTTACAATTATTGCGAGCAGACACAAATAAGCGTCTGTTGTGATTGGAACTGTCACGCTGGTACACCCGGAAAAAAAGGTGATTCATGTGGACTTATAGCGGCTGAACGGGCCGGTGGGATCCAACGAAAAGATTGTGGTTTCACCTGATTTTTACGAGAAGGTACAAAAGCATCAATACCGGCATTTACTCAAGTAGAAATATCTATCTATCTATCTATCTATCTATCTATCTATCTATCTATGTAGGTCGGTTATATATCTAGGATTATTCTTTTCTATCTATCTATCTATCTATCTATCTATCTATCTATCTATCTATCTATCTATCTATCTATCTATCTATCTGGACCTATTCTTATCTATCTATCTATCTATCTATGTAGATAGGTTATATATCTAGGATTATTCTTATCTATCTATCTATCTATCTATCTATCTATCTATCTATCTATCTATGTAGGTCGGTTATATATCTAGGATTATTCTTTTCTATCTATCTATCTATCTATCTATCTATCTATCTATCTATCTATCTATCTATCGAGAATTATTCGTATCTATCCATTTGTGCCTATTCTTATCTATCTATCTATCTATCTATCTGGACCTATTCGTATCTATCTATCTATCTATCTATCTATCTATCTGCATGCTGACTTATATACACGCAGGCACGCAACACGCATAAAGTCAGTCCTAGAGAAAGGGTATTAATCAGACATAAGTTGTAAGACCGATATTTACCGACTTGTTCACCGTAGTCACTTACCTCTGACCTACTCGATATACAAATCCGTGGAGCTGACAGCAATCAGAATTCGTGTTAATTCTTTGACCAACATATGTGTCGGGGTCAACAAGTGCAAGCGAGGGACAACCGCAAATTTTGTTGATATTTAAATGCGGGCATTTCTTCTCGGTTTCGCCTGAACTGAACTTGACCAAATTTTCTCCGCCTTCTTATAATAAGTAAAATAAAATAAAATAGAAAAAAACATAAAATAGAAAATAGAAAAAATAAAATAAAAATATAAAATTTAAAAATATAAAATAAAATAGAAACAATAAAATAAAATAAAATGTAAAAAATAAAAAAAATAATATAAAATATAAATAAAATAAAATAGAAAAATGAAATAAAATAAAATAAAATATAAAAATATAAAAATAAATTAAAATATAAAATATAACATATAATAGTAAAATAAAAGAAAATATATATAAAAAATCTAAAGGAAAAATATAAAATCTAAAAATATAAAATAAAATAAAATAAAATATAAAATATAAGATATAAAAATCAAAAAAATAAAATAGAAAAATAAAATAAAATAAAATAGAAAAATAGAAAATTAAATAAAGTAGAAAAAATAAAATAAAATAAATATAAAAGTATAAATAAGATATAAAATATAAAAACATAAAATAAAATATAACACATAAAATAAAATATAAAAATATAAACATAAAATAAAATAAAATGGAAAAATATAAAATAAAGTAAAATAAACTAGAAAAATATAAAATAAAATATAAAAATATAAAACAAAATAAAATAAAATAATCCAAACCAATAAATATTTAACAAATTAAGTAAATTAGAAACAAATTAAAAAAACATTTCTTTATATTTCTCAGATAAGGTATTGTAATTATTTACACTATTCCCATTGTTCGGACAGTTGTCCTCATCTTTGTTGCCATATTCACGACGTTTCGACTGTTGTACGCTCCAGCCTTCTTCAGGCGATTGGAATTTCGAACCCAACCCTTTATTTCGTCCACCGGGGTAGATTATTCTAGTTCCTCAAGGACACATGGCCCAATGGATAAAAACGTTGTTTTAATACCTGGCTACAGCAGATGTGAACAAAATCTTGGAGAGTTGAGTTAAAAGGGAGATAACTTGAAAAATAAGCGTTACCGCCAACAGAACAAATGTTAGAAGAACACAAGGGACCTACCCACAATGCATCATTGACCAACATATATAAAAAGTCGAACCAAAAAACAGCCCACACGGCCTGATGATTGCGTTGAAGTATGAAACAGATTGTCGATAATGGGCGTTGACCTCAATGTCCGTGTGTATTGTAAATGCATTAGTGAGGGGGGGGTAACTGAAATGTATATTACACTTTTTTTTATCCAGCCTGTTACACTAAACATCATGCGTTTGTTTATTTATTTTTAAAAATAATATAGCATTCAGTAGGTTTTTTTTTTAAATAAAGCGTTAAGAAGTCATTTGATAACAATCGCCTGAGGAGACCGTAAGGTCGAAACCAAGGTAGCGGATTCAAATAACCTCCTGATTTTTAAAGTATGCACGCACACACACACACACACACACACACACACACACACATATATATATATATATATATATTACTAAACCTGTAAATTCCTCTCTGGCGTATGGGACCACAAACCCACCGCTCTAGGCGTTGCTCCCGGGTTTCCATAGCGAATAGAATTTTACGGAGAGGTTTTGCTAACCCCAGGTCAAACCGATTTGGAATTCAGTGCTGTTCTACTCTTAGACTGGTTGCCAACCAAGGCTAGAGAACTCACTCTGCCCTGCACTATCTGTGGAGTGGTGGCAGGGGTAGAAAAGATAGACTCATTTTTTTTAATCATTTCACCCCAAACAAGGCAATAAAGTTACTAGGTTGCAAGGGGTTACTTTTTGTTAGAAAATATGGGAAAAATTACTAGTAAGGGGAGAGGACAATAAAAGGATAATAATTAAAATTACAGAAGATAACGATTGACATTGCATCTAAATTTTTTGAAGATCAAAGTTGACTGCGAAGCAAGAAGCCGGAAGAGACTTCCACAAGGGGGAAGTGCGATAGAAGAAACTGTTAGCATAGAACTTACGGTTCCATCTCATGATTTCAGTAAAATGATGAGACCTTCCCGCCAATCTAGTACTGCGTTCAAATTCACAAAATCTAGGTAGCATAGCGGAAAATTCATCAGAATAATTACCATGAACGTATTTATAAAAAAAAACAAAAAAAAAAAACAGGGAAGCTACGTTACGGCGATGGGGAAAGGACGGAAGTCGAGATGTCATGTCAGAACCAATAACATTGCAGATTTTTTGGGGATTTTATAAAGAATCTCTAAATATATCCCAGGAGTACCAGACCAGATTTGCCAGCAATATTCAAAGCAAGGATGAATTGTATACTTATAAATATATAAGATCAATTCTGGCGAGGAAAATGGTCTAGCACGACTTAGGGAACTAACTTTTTTTAGCTACAGACTTAGCAATTGATTCAATATACTCTTTTCACTTCATGTCAGCCAAAAACATTCTTCCAAGAAGGCGCAACGAGTCCTGAGGTTAGCATCAGCCATGCTGACGGAAGGTAAAACTGGTTCACTCAGATGAGTAAGAGAGAGCAGTTTCGCTTCTGAGGTTTTAAAATTAACAAGCCACTCCTTGCCCCATTTAACAACAGATTGTAGGTCAATTTTGAGATCAGCTGCCAATTTGACCTTACCGAACTGGTCAGGATTACTTTTCAAGGTTATCTATATGAAATCGACCAAAACGGCTCCGGGTGGAATTTGAACTCGACACGCCAGTCCCACTTTATGCACCGATTACCCTCTTCATTTCACACATACGCACGCAGGGTTGGGTGGGAAGAAGTATTTGAAGGCTTGCAAAATATTTATATATATATATATATATATATATATATATATATATATATATATATATATATATATATATATATATATATATATATATATATAATATTTTATGCATTTCTTTGTCATTTTAAATTTTATATCAAAATACATCACCGGTGCAAATATAATTGAAATGAAAGACTCAGAAGTGTATAAAATAAATATTTTTGAAAGTGTGAAAATATTTCTTAACCTTCATTGTGTATATCGCTCTTATCGTTCTCTTTGGCGATAATTAAAAAAAAAATAGAACGAGGAGAAGTATTAAAATATTTCATTTGGTGTAAAAGAAAGCAATGATGTCAATTCGACCCAGGTGAATTTGACACCTAGCGATAATTAATATTTGAAAATTTATTTGAAAATACAAATGATTATGTAAATTTTAATTTTATAATCTTCGATAGAAAAAGAGACAGTTAATAGGAATATCAGTAAACAGAAAGTAATGGACTTTTTTTTTGTTCTACGCATCCAAAGAGTTTTACAAAATTATTCATTTATTTTCAATTTCTCGCTAACATGAAAAAGAAACAAGAAAAAAAGGCCAATTAATTTCTTTCTCTATATTAATAATTTCAGGCAGAATTTTTCAGTTTTTTTGACAGAATCTTTTCATCCCCCGAATTCTTGTCATCATAATTCAGTCATCGAAGTATTTTCTTGATTTTCTGAGTGCTTAATCTCCTTTTCAGATAAATGGTGCATTCCATCATAAAGAAACTATCTATTTTAGATTCCTACGTATGCATGTATCTATTTTACTGATCTGTCTGTCTTAGTTTCTTATCTATCTATCTATCTATCTATCTATCTATCTATTTTTTTTTTCTTTTTATATATATATATATATATATATATATATATATATATATATATATATATATGTATGTAAACTATATATTTTACTTTCGTGTCTATGTATCTATCTCTCTATTTTAGTTTAGTACGCATCTATCTATCTATCTATCACCTTCTATCCTTTTTAGTTTCTGATATGCGTATGTATGTATGTATGCAAACTATCTATCTATCTATCTATCTATCTATCTATCTATCTGTTTGCATGTTAACTTACATACATACAAGCAGACAAGAAAGTATCCCTCCTAAAGAAAGGAAAATAACAAGAGATTCTTTGACATCTACCAAGACAGGAGATAAGATCTCATTTTTTTTCAAAATGGCATGAAATACTGAAAATGTGCATGTGTTAATTTTCATACCAAATCGTATATATTTAAATATAACCTTATCACGAGACTTCACTTAAATCATATCCCTTTTTCTGAAAGTAGTTCTGATGTAAGATTTTTGTAAATAGTGAACAGAATAATTGATTGACTCATTGACTTGCTTTTTTTACGGCCCATCAACCCCCTTGTAGGTCATTTAAAGCCGGAGAATATATTTAGATTATAACAATTTTTTCCAAGATAATAATGTTTTACTGATACACCTCTTACTAATTAACCCATAGCTGGGAGGAGAAGAAGTGAAGTTATACCTTTCCCAGGGCTAATTGCGTGTAAGTGAATATAAGGATCGGTTGGAAACAGAATACAGCACTCAAGACATCCAAGGTTACTAAACCTGGTATTCCAAAGTGGTCACCCATCTCCGTACTGACGTTGCTTAACTTGATGTGGCCGTAAGACGCATAATAATTGGTGAATGTGTGGATTTCACTATTTTATGGGACTTTAAAATACACACAGAACAATGAAAGATAATCGCCCAAACATCGTGATCAAAGACCAGAAAAAACTGAATATCTTATTAACATGGCAGTCCCTGCAGATTGTAATGTATCTTTGAAGAACTTTAAACAACTACAAGGATCTTGATGTGGAAATCTCAAAAATGTGTCACGTGAGGACATCAATAATTCCGGTTATATTTAGTGTCCTCGGATTGATTGGAAAAGGTTCCGATAAACTCTTTGAGGGATTCCTGGTAATCTTGATGTAATGGAATAACCAGTTACCCCATGAATGATTACACTATAGGTAGCAAGTACCTATAAAGCCAACCGTCTATGAGAGACTTGAGGAAGAGTGAGAGAGAGAAGACGCGAGCACGTCCGACCTTCCAATTAGTGGCACTCACTACTAGATTGACCTGTGTGTATAACTGTACCGTATTTCATATAGCACTTGTTGTGTACAATAAACCTTTCTTCGATTATCCACCTGGTGTTAAGTATTTATTCCCTTAGCACAGAATATAACAAATCTATACCTTAAAGAAATACAAAAAAATTGTACTCACTAGTGCAGCCCACATATTACGAAGAGCTTTATCTATGTAAAAGGTATGTGATCTTCGTTTTTTTTTTCCATAAAAATGATTGGTGGAAAATGTCATGAAATCATTTCTGGCCTTCGGTCTCTGGTTGGGACCCAGAAGAAAATGTGTATACAAAAGAAATCCAAGGAGATAACAATAATAATAGTGGAAGTATTAGTCATTTGATCTTAAAAAAATATGTATATCCATATTTTCAATCGGGTCATTTAGTGCACATTCTCGTGATGAATGAAATCTGAGAAGGGTTTTGTTTGGGCCGCTGGAGGATAATGATGAAATATTAAGCAAAGATTTATCAGGGAAGATTAACTGAGATTTACCGACAAGCGCAGATTTAGAGACGTTTAAGGATTTAAAACCGAGTATTGTTATGGTGGTAATATCTAATAAGAATCTTCTGTGTGCTGTGTCTTTTCGGGATATGGATGATCATGTCCCTCCACAACTTCCTTAGTCGAGATTAACGGAGAAGCGGTTTTAAAGCCGTTTGAGGATTTATGCTAGAGTAACGTTATGTTAGTAATATCTTACAATAATCGCCTTCTATGTGCTGTCTCTCTTCAGGATGCCGACGGTCATGAGTCTTCACAACTTCCTTAACTGAGATTTTCCGAGAAGCGTATTTTAGAGCCGTTTGAGGATTTTGGATAAACTAATGTTATGTTAGTAATATCTTATAAGAGTCTTCTTCTATGTTCTGTGTCCCTTAATGATGTAGGCGATCATGACTCTCCACAACTTCCTTAGTTGAGATGTAGCGAGAAGCGAAGTTTTAGAGCCGTATAAGGATTGAGAATAAACTAATGTTATGTCAGTAATATCTAATAAGAATCTTCTATTTACTTTTTCTCTTCAAGATGTGGACGATCATGTCTCTCCACAACCTCCTCAGTCGGTATTAACAGTGTAGCACAGCTTTATATTCGTTTAAGTATTTATGATGCAGTAATGTTATTTTAGCGATATTTTACAATAGTCTTCCCTGAATATGTCGTTTCCCTTCATGGTGTGGATGATCATAGCTCTCCATAACTTCCTTAACCGAGCTTAGCGATGAAGCGCAGTTTTAGAGTCATTCAAGGATTTAGGATCGAGTAATGTTATGTTAGCAATATCTTTTACGAATGTTCTTCTATGTGTTATGTCTTTTCATAATGTGATTGATCATGACTCTCCACAACTTCCTAGCCTTTATAACTCCTAGTAAGGTTTGTCTTTTCAGCATTCCCTAATTCCTGTTCCGCCGTCAATTTACGCAAGCAAGTAAGTCGCTGTTTCCTCCTGTTACAGAACGAAGCAGCGATTCTTCAATATGTTGTGTGATTGTCAAATTCTCCAAGCCCGCTTTTCTCAACATATACCCAAAATTTCAACTATCGTTCATTTTGGTTCCATTTTCCTTAAAGCTCCCCTGTTGCTCACATATTCAGTCTTAAAAAACCTTTTGTCGAGCCACATCTCTGTTGCCTCAAATCTCTTTGGGGTGAGCAAAATGTACAGCATTAGCCTTCATAGAGTTGGAACGATGTGATACGACAGTTCAGCATTCTTTGACTCCTGTTTCCTCAGACAGTGTTTAGCATTTGGGAAACATCTTTAGCTGTTACAATGCACCTTCGAATTTCGGTGTCACATTCCAACAGATATTTAAATTTTTGTGCTTGGTTGATTTCGGCAATTTCCGTTATTATTACACATTTTGGATTGTTATTCTTACTGACAAACTCAAATTAAGTCTCCTTATAATCAATGTTTAGTCCTTTCTTTTATTTAAGAATACAATAAAAAAATTAATTCGTAAAAAAAATGCTTATTCACTCCGGGAATCCATCAATTTAACAAGATATAGAGGCCGAAAGGTTGTGAATATGGCAATGAAGATGAGGATAACAGTCCGAATAATGTAAATAATGCAAATAATCATAATACCTCATCTCAGAGATATAGACCGATATATAGAAAGACATAGAGATAAAGGCCGGAGCGTACAACAGCCGAAACGTTGTGAAGATGGCAATGAAGATGAGGATAATAGTCCAAATAATGTAAATAATGCAATTAATCATAATATCTCACCTCAGAAATATAGACGCCGAAACGTTGTGAAGATAGCAATGAAGATGAGGATAACAGTCCAAATAATGTAAATAATGCAATTAATCATAATACCTCATCTCAGAGATATAGAGGCCGAAACGTTGTGAAGATAGCAATGAAGATGAGGATAATAGTCCAAATAATGTAAATAATGTAAGTAATCATAATACCTTATCTCAGAGATATAGACAGATGTTAATATGAGGCGTTTCCTTCGAAGGAAACATTCGGCATTCATTGACCAAACAGAGTGTGCTTTGGGTTGAAATTTATAAATTTTCTCTATTACCGTAATTCCCCATGTATAGTACGGATTTTTTCAAAAAAAAGAAAAATTAGGGATACGTATTATGCACAGTTACAAAATTTTTTTAAAAGATTACCATTTCATAGGTCGATTTCAGTTGCGAAATGACTACTCACCCCAAACATACGACAATTTGACACTAACATTCGGCGATTGCAACCCCATAAGGATGTCAAATACAATATGTAGCTAACAATACTTACAAATGTAAAATAAAATAAGAATTATCATAAAACTAAATTAGCATAATATTTTTCTATGTTTAAAAGCATTTTTTTAATAAGATTAGGAAACGTTGGCCGTAGTGAAATTGAAGAGGTACAATTTATAGGGTTTGATTACCAAACAAGGGGTGAGTAGAAGCATTTTCCCCACACTTTCAGTACAATTTTAAGCGTACGTATTATGGTTGAAGGCGTATTATACATGGGGAACTACGGTAAAACAGTTTTCAGAAAAATATCTCTCAAGTCTAACTGTTATAGCTCTTTCCAGTATCAATGCGGGCTTCCTTTCTAAACTTTTGTTTGAAGTAGTGTGGTACGGCAACATATTGTGCATGTTTTCTTTTCTCTTCGATTTACACGGGCTATCAATTTTAGTTATTTATATAATCATATAAGTACTTTTAAAAAAATAAGTGCAGAGGCTGCCTTTTCAATGCGTGTATTTGGTTGCTATTGGTACATCTGAAAGATAAATAAGAATAATAAAATTTGGCGCATGTCGCGGAACATTATGTTAGGTCATCTTTCATTGATGGCTTACTGAAGGTGTGTTCTCAGATACCTGGCGCACCCTATGAACAAATTTCAGAATTTGTTTTTGAATCCATCATGGTTATGCCATAAACTTTTCATGAATCACCTCCTCATAAGTGTGTAGGTCTATAATAATTAGGACCAATTTAACTGGCTGAATATTTGGAGTATCTACCCTTAAACTTCTCATCCTCTTGCCTTCTCATGATCTATCTATCTATCTATCTATCTATCTATCTATCTATATATATATATATGAAGAAATATACAGAAAAACAAATAAAAATCTTAATATGTAATTATGCTGTATTAATGTAAATATAAAGTCAACGTCGACGTTTCGGTCTATTTTAGACCATCATCAGGACATATTCATTAAACATAATTAACATTAGAACATATAAAATTCAACGGAAGGGATTTCTTGAACTGTTTATATAAAATAGTTCAATCGAGTTTTTTAATATTTTGAAATCATCTTCGAATACGTTTTCAAAACATCGGCCACGTGACGTCGACGTAATCATATTTAAACGGAACGCTGATCTTATATAATAAAATTTCAGTTATCTGTTTGGATTAGTTGTGGTCTTATGTCCATCGTCTTTTCATGTTGAATTTTATATGTTCTAATGTTAATTAGAAAAAGGAAAGAAAAAGGAGAAATAGATAGTACAAAACCCGGTCATAAGTAAAACTAAAACAACACAGGTGTCAAAAGATATCCAGGTCAAAGTACCTGACCGAAATTCGCGGAAAAATAGAAATTGTTATATTTGGTTGAAGGAATAGAGTTTAGAAATAATGATACGAGACGGGGTAGTGAGGGCGATTGATGCATAACAGATGTCGGTCAAGCACCTGACCTACTTTCGTGTCCGCGGAGTATGGGAGTTTATTATCAATTTGGTTGAAGAAATAAGATTTTAAGAACAATGAAAAAAAATATTAATAAGTGACAAACGAAAAGGGTGTCATTGAGATGAGAGGTGACCGCTGGGAATTGTATACGAAAACAAGACATTGGTACACAAACCCTGACCAGCTCTAGAGTTGAAGATAAGGACCACCCAAAATGATGAGTGAAAGATATTTTCAATTTGGATAATTAAGATTTTGCTAACAGGCCCGAGCGAAAGAAAGAGGTGAAAGCAATTGTTTTAGCTCGCAGAAGGCGCCGACAAGGCGAAAAAATTCTTTCTTTAAGTCGCATCTAATTAGCGGCGGGCTGTTTTGACAAGGGCCAAATGTGAAGGAAACCAGGGTCGTCATTTTCGTGCGAAAAGGACAATTTGGATTTTGTTTTTTTAAACAAGGTATTTCTTCCCCCCAGAACAAAGCCCCGGATTGACCACGCCCGATTGGAGACGTCACGAAGGAAGGAGGGAAGATACCGACCAGAGTCTCATTAGCTGAGGGCGGTCACGTGATGTGCGAGGAGGAGGAAAGACGCTCGACCAGGACCCCATTGGTCGAGAGCGGTCACCTGACATACGAGAGACCAGGGGAAGCGGGTATGCGCCTCCCCCCCAGAGGCACTGTAAGGAAGTAGGAGTGAAAGTAAGAGCGATAATAGGAAATCAGAAATAATGCGACTTTGGAATTATCAAGAAAACCCTGGCGCCAGACAGACCCACCCCAGTTTGTTACGGCGGCAATAAAGCAGGACCCCAATCGACAGAAATCAGTTGCAGGGCGGACAGCGGGGGAGCTTGAACGCGGCGGCGGGCCGGTTCATTCGCCCCTTTGCGGGCAAGAGAATCCTAAGACAAAAAAATTCTTCCAGCCCAAGTCGAAGTGAAGAAAATTGCCCGAAAGCCGAAGAAGTTAAAGTTGCAGGCCAAACAGGCAGAAGAGTTGCAGGGCGGACGGCAGAAGAGTTGCAGGCCAAACAGGCAGAAGAGTTGCAGGGCGGACGGCAGAAGAGTTGCAGGCCGGACAGGCAGAGAAGTTGCAGCTGGACCGCGGACAGCGATGGAGCTTGAACGCGGGCGTCGGGCCCGGTTCATTCGCCCCCTTGCGGGCAAGAGAATCCGGAGTGAAGAAATTCGTCCAGCCCAAGCCGAAGTGAAGAAGATTGCCCGAAAGCCCAAGAAGAGTTGGAGCTGCAGCCCGAAAGTCGATGAGAAGTTAAAGTTCAGCCCCGGACGGCAGAGAGAAGAGTTCGGACCTTGGCGAGAAGAGATGCAGGGCGGACGAAGAAGAAGTTACTTGCAGTTGCGCCTAGAAGAAGTTGAAATCAAACCAAGCCTAAGGATAGAAATTCGTCCAAGACAAATCGAAGTGAAGAAATTCGTCCAGCTCAAGCCGAAGTGAATAAGCTCGTCCAACTCAAGCCGAAGAGAAGAAGTCGATTCGCGCACTGACGGCGACAAGAATTAGCCGTGAACGACTGGTAGAGATCAGCGCCCAGTGTCGAAACCAAACCACACCCCGACATACAAATTTCTAGAGAGTAGGCAACTCGAAGTCTTTAAGTTGTATGGTAGAAGTTTGGTGACAGTCCACAAAACGGGTCGGGAAGTAGGAATAATTTACATGTAACGAACATTTAGATATAAAGGTTATTACCTTTTTTTCTAGTAATTTTTGGCCTCGTGAGTTTCTTTTTACTTGTGTGTTATCACCCCGTTGAACCAAGCTGGCATAGGGCCCCAACCCTGTTTGATCCCGTCTGTCTAAGATCTAATCACAACGTGGGTAGGCAGACCGGAGATCAGTGCAGTTACCCTAGTAACCAGGCGTTGGAAGCGAGTTGGGAACGGCGAGGCTGGTAATCATCTAACCAAAGGGTTAGAACGTCACACTTGGAGCCGCGAACGAGATCGAACGACAGAGTCGACGCTGCGACCAGGGGGGGGGCACGTCACAATAATCCATTTTTGGTTCTTCCAAATTCTTGCTTTCCTAAAAATTCAATAATTTAATTTTCTGTCTTTTTGAATCCTCCTCTTTTATAATCCTTCTTCCTTGGCAACATTTTCTCAGTTTCTTTCATTCTCAGTAATCCCTTGCATCTTAGTGGCTTTATTGCGGTGCTTGGGGTGAAATGATTAAAAACAGAAGGGTTGAAATCTATTAACAAAATCAATAGGAACATTTTGTTTTGAAATTTAGATCCCACTTGACTAATTGAGTCTTCTTATTTTACAGTAGCTTTAACATCCTGGAAGCTACAGTCTATTTATATAACAGAAGTATTTATGCAAGGACATCCCTTATCAAAATAAGTATTCACATATCTATCTCATGAAATGTTTTAAAACTGAATTCTGGTATTTGCGAAAATGTATTTACAGATATGGCATTAATAATCCATTTTTGGTCTGATCTGACTCTTGTAGAGATAGAGGATGGTAGGAGAAGTCAGGTACTTTCAGGAATGGTACAAAGATTTGACTATTAAAATTTTAAGGACATTGGTTCATTAATACTATTTGTTTTTAGAATAATGGTTTGAATGATAATGTGTATGACAGTGTATGAAGCACATTGATTATTCTCACCAGAATCTATCTTGAAACATTTATAAATCTATCATTTACCTGTGCATTGAATATTGTTGCCACATCTGGACTGGTAATTCTGATATATATCTAGAGATTCTTTTAAAAAAAATCCAAAGAAGAATCAGCAATTTTATCAATCCTGACCTGGCATCTAGGTATCAATAATTTTGCCACTGCTATAACAATTTCTTTGTGGTTTTTCCATAAATATGTTCATGGCAACTCTTCTGATAAGCTTTCCTCTTTGGTACCTCAACTTCATGAATTTAAATGTAGTACTAGATTGGCAGCTAGGTCTCAACATTTTATTGTTGGAATTGCTAAATGTAACTGTAAGTTCAAAGGAGGCACGGTGGAGTAATGGATAGCGGCTTGGATTGAGGAATCGAAATTACATTCACTTACGTGCTAATACCCTTGGGAAAGGCGTGAATCCTCTTCTTCTCCTTCCAGCTATTGCTAAATAGCAGGACAGACTGGGTTCTATAGCCTTTGATGGCAACTGGTCTAGGAGAAGGACTCTGAATTCAAACTCGGAGTGGTGCCCCCAAGGCGGATGGACAGCACTTTGTGCTAACTTCCGGCAACTCCTGCAGCCGTGCTGGTACCAAACTATATTGGTTTATCCTCTCCTTTGGACTCTGCTAGCAAAGCCGAGAGGGGGGGAACTAGACGTTCGGGCAGCCCTAGTTCTCCATATATCCCGCTCATAGCCTCGAGACGGACGGATGTCGACGAACCGTAAGTTCTATTCTAATCGTTTCTTCTTTTGCACTTCTCGCTTGTGGAACTTTCTTCCAGCTTTACGATTTCCTCTCAACTAAGATCATTAAAAATTTAAATGCACTGCCAATCGTGATCTTCTGTCTCCTTGAATTTTATGGTATTCTCTGTCTCTCCCTCCCAGTAACCTCTTTCATTTTAGTGGCTTCTATCGCCTTGCTTGGGATGAAATGGTAAAAAAAAAAAACAACAAAAACAAACTTCTAACGACTCTCTTTTGCTTTTCCCCCTCTTTCTTTGTTCTCTGTTGTCTTTTCAGTGTCTCTCTTTTCTCTCTCTAATTTGTGGGTGTTTGTGTGAGTATATATACATATATGCATATCCGTGTGGGCACATCTGCCCGTATTCATATATATGTGTGTATAGGCGCACGCACACACACGCACAACACGTACGCACATATACGATGTATCGTATGTACCTATTAATTACATATGTGTTTGCTAGGTGTCTTGTTGCTTCATCATAAACAAACATACCTTAAAGATTAACGTTTCCATGCCAACCAAAAACAATCCCGTCTTTCTTACCTTGCCTCGTAAGTAATCAAGGTTTTTTATCTATTTTTCTTAAATTGCTATTCTAAAGAAGATTTTTGAAAACTTTTCCACTAAATAACGCACAATTTCCCATGATTCGGATATATATATATATATATATATATATATATATATATATATATATATATATATATATATATATATATATATATATATAAATGCACAATGAATCACCTTGAAAAAAGAAACCATTCTATTGTGTCAACTACGCAGCAGGTGTGTGTCTGTGTGTGTTGAGGCTATATAAATTATAAGTCAATAAAAGAGGATTATTCTTTTTTTTTCTCTCCCCGTTTTAGTGGGAGGAGATAGACTGCTTCATAATTACCTTCTCTTAAATGCCATCATTTTTTCTGTTCACTGCAGCTTTTAAAATCTACGTTTTTATACAACATACCTTTGAATTGATATTTGAGACAAGCATTTAGAGGCTCTTCTTCTATGATAGATGCTCGTCCTTATTTTTTTTTCACTTTCTTTTAACCCAACAATCCAACACGTCGCCTATTTTATTTTTATTTCGCCATCTTTCACGGTGTCTCTTTTTAAAAGTTTGTCAAGAGATAGCGTCTGGGGGTTTCCCTTCTCTTTGTAACGTAAACAATGAAGCTTAAAAGAAAACTGTGTCCAGAAAGACGACATGACTAAAAAACAAAAAACCCAAAAAGCCTTTATAAAAATGTCTTTGATTTCTTGTGCAGTCTCTTATTACGTAATGTCTGTTTCATTTGTTGTCTTCAAAATAAGCTTCTTTTTAAATTGCAGACCACGCCCGGTGGTTAGATAATAGGATCGAGTTTTTAGAGGTTCTGCCTGTGTTGCGGTAAGAGCCACTTACCCTCGTTGCTATCATGAATGGATCAGTCTATTCATGATAAGTAGTCCTGGGTAATTGTCTAGAAGAAGATAATACTATTACAGTGACTTGTCTAGCTGAGTACTGAATACTCCTATCACGACTGACTCTGTCGAGTTAAGTGTTGTCTTGCCAGACCCCACATCACAACAAGTGGTAACGAAGAGAAGCCGATGGTGGTTTTGTATGATGTTTTCGATGTATCTATGTCACAGACAGCTTCGGAGACCATTCGTTCCAGTAAAAGAAAGAGACAGCCGACAGACGTGTTGGATCTTAAACCAATAAGAAAAAAAAGTGTGACTTCTATAGCAAGTAAATCTCAAAGGGGAGATGTTGTTGTAAGAGCTACTTACCCTCGTTGCTATCAAGAATGGACTGATCCATTCATGATAAGTAGTCCTCGATAATTGTCTAGGGGAAGATAATACTATTACTGGAGCATCCCGAGGTAGTGTAATGGTTAGCAAGCTTGTCTCGCTAGAACAGTTACAACTGTGTAGTGAGTTCAATCCTCACTGAGTACACCATAATTTCGGCCTTGTGCCGCATCTAGGCTACGTTTGGAAAATAACTAGAAAAGCTTTGAGATAGCAAAACCTCTTGGTTTGCGGGTGGTTTCCTTGTCGACCTCTCTACCTCCGGGCGGAAAGGAACCCAGACCAGGATATGCCGAAGTGCAGAGTCTCATCTGGGGAGATAGAAAGCTACCCGGCCCCGTGTATACGAGGTCTACGGGGAATTTTTGCCCGAGTCTACTGGCTCGGATTTGCCCCACATTGTGCCGCATCCTACCTTGTGGGGAGGTTGGGAAATACCAATAATACTATTGCTGTCTAGCTGAGTACTGAATACTGCTATCACGACTGACTCTGTCGAGTTAAATGTTGTATCTTGCCAGACCCCACATCACAACAGTCTTTTGCATAATGTTAGGAAAATCTTAAACTTAGGCTTTTTATTGTTAGTCGGATCGGTTAGCTGGAGTATATGATCTGCAAGCGTTTTGAAAATGTCAAATGAAAATAACTTACGGTAACGAACATGGATCAGTTTTCAAATATTAGTCTTCCTTGATTAAAACTATAATGATCCACTGGCTCGTTTGAATAACGCACTGAAGCAGAAAGTGCCCCCACTTTTTTTTAAAGCCATATGTTTAGTGGGATTCAAAGAAAATTACATTTTTGGGGGGAAATACTGAAGCACTAAAAATTTACTATAAATAAATAAGTACTTTTAAAAAAATAAGTGCAGAGGCTGACTATCGGTACGCCTGGAAGATAAATAAGAATAGTAAAATTTGGCGCATGCCGCGGAACATTATGTTAGGCCATCTCTCATTGATGGCTTACTCAAGGTATATTCTCAGATACTTGTTTTGGAATCCATCATGGCCGTACTATAAAGTTTTCAGTACTCCCTCATATATGTCCAGATCTATTATAATTAGGACGAATTTAACGATGGCTGAACATTTGGAATATCTGTCTATAAATTTCTCAACCTCTCGCCTTCTCAATATCTATCTATCTATCTATCTATCTATCTATCTATCTATCTAACGTGTATCAATATGATGTTTTCCTTTCGTCTTTCAATGATAATGTGATTAAGCTTTATCAGACAATATGAAAGGAACTTACTTAAAATAAATAGACAAAACTTGTCTATATTATTTAATGAAACATTCATTTATATATATATATATATATATATATATATATATATATATATATATATATATGAAAAAAATTCACAGAGTTAACCTGTAGACAAAGACAATATTTATAAAAGTAAAAAATAATAATGTTTTGTTATTATTAGTTACTTTATTTAATAAATTTATTTCGTTTTTGCCTTGAAAAAGTCCACATTGGACGAAACGCGTCGACAACTATTACAGTTTTCCTATTGTCTTATATATATATATATATATATATAAGTGAACATTGAAGTCAACACTTAGAGGCAACAGACTGTTTCATGCTAAGCGCAATCATCATGCCTGATCATTGCGTTTAGCTTGAAACAGTCTGTCGCCTCTGGAGTGTTGACTTCAATGTTCACTCTATATATTTTAAGCTCTATCTCTGATATGGAAAAACCTCAAAACTAATTTCACACATACACACACACACACACATATATACACACATATATATATATATATATATATATATATATATATATATATATATATATATATATGTGTGTGTGTGTGTGTGTGTGTGTGTGTAAAAGCAAGCATGCAATGATAAATATATATAGATATGGTAGAATAGATAGATATTTTTAATTATTATCATGAGTGGTAATATATATAAATTTTGGCTTTTCATATCGGTATATATATATATATATATATATATATATATATATATATATATATATATATATATATATATATATGTATGTGTGTGTGTTTGTGTAAGTTAATTGAGACGAATGTAATGCTGGGTGAACAAGTGAACAGTTTTTCGAGATAACATTAACCTACAATCAGAACGGCTTAATGGGTGAAACTAGATGCGCATAGCAATTTTTAATTGCTTTATATTTCACTGTATAATCGGGGAAAAAAGGAAGGCAAAACCGTAAAAAGCAGACAGGTACCTAACGAACTGAAGTTTTTCATCAACCTTTTCAGTCGGATTTAACAAATGTTCACCAATCAAAATTTAGCACTGAAAAGCCTTATCCGTTTGTTAAATGGACGGTGAAAACTGCTGTATTAATTTACCTCGACAAATGTCGCAATTTTTGTTTGACTGCCTCAAAGGGAGACAAATGGGTAAAAAAAAATTACTTAATGGTTTCATATGAAATAGATATTTGTGGATTAAAAAAGTTTAGAATTAGAGCATCGGACTGAGGATTGAAATACGCGAGGTTCTTAATACAAATCTAGTGAACGCTTGTAATGAAAGACGGAATTTGTTTTCAACTCGGTCTCGGGTGACACACAGGTGGCTGAAATACCCGACGAGCAAGATGACTATTCATGAAGGCTCGTAACCAACAATTCACGGAGGAGAAAATGATTGGCTGGCTGACTGGCTATCTATCTATCTATTTATGTTAGTTTCGTAATATATCTATCTATCTATTTTAGTTTCGTATCAGTCTATCTATCTATCTATTTTATTTTCGTATGTATGTATGTATCTAATTTACTTTGCTATCTATCTATCTATCTATCTATCTATCTATCTATCTATCTATCTATCTATCTATCTATCTATCTAGTTTCGTAATATATCTATCTATCTATCTATCTATTTTAGCTTCGTATCAGTCTATCTATCTATCTATTTTATTTTCGTATGTATGTATGTATCTAATTTATCTAATTTATCTTTATCTATCTATCTATCTATCTATCTATCTATCTATCTATCTATTTATCTATCTATGTATCGTATTTTATCTATCTATCTATCTATTTTAGCTTCGTATCAGTCTATCTATCTATCTATTTTATTTTCGTATGTATGTATGTATCTATTTTACTTTGCTATCTATCTATCTATCTATCTATCTATCTATTTTCGTAATATATCTATCTATATTAGTTTCGTATCAGTCTATCTATTTTATTTTTGTATGTATGTATCTAATTTACTTTTCTATCTATCTATCTATCTATCTATCTATCTATCTATCTATCTATCTATCTATCTATCTATCTCTTTGCATGTTGACTTACACGCATACTGACACACACAAGACACAAACTCAGTCCTAAAGAAAGAACAATACGAGATACTATCTTTGACATCTATCTAGACATAAGATATCCAATTTTATTTCAAAACGTTCGCGCTATGCCACATGAAATACTGAAAATATGCATGTGTTAATTTTCATGCCACTTCGTATATATTTATATATATGACCGCATCATTCGACTTCACTTAAATCCTATCCCCTTTTCTGAAAGTAGTTCTGATGTAAGATACTTGTAAGAAGTGGGCAGAATAATTGATTGATTGTTTGATTTGTTTTTTACGGTCCATCAACACCTTATAGGTCCATTACAGTACCCACACATCCAACAAAACCTGGTATTCCCAAGTGGTCACCCATCTAGGTACTGAAGTTGCTTAACTTCGGTGATCGTAGAAGAAACGGTATTTAAAAACATCTATCTTTAAAAATCAGAAATTATAATTAAATATATATTAAAATTAGCAATTATAATCTATTCGGACGCAAAGAACCTTTTAAAACAGAAATCCGAAGTCTTAAGTCTTTGTTTACATATTAGAATGTTTCTCTTAAGCACATATGAGGCAAGATAATATATATATATATATATATATATATATATATATATATATATACCAATTAACCCGACAACGATAAATTTATAACACTCTTGCTCTTATTACCTTCCCCCTTCTTCTTTTACTTCCTTCTTCACCTCCTCCTCCTCCCTTTCTATTACTCTGAGCGTCGTGCGTTTGTTTATTTATTTTTTTAAAAATAATATAGCGTGCATTAGTTTTTTTAAAAAATAAAGCGTTAAGAGGTCATTTGATAAAAATAGCCTGAGGATGCCATAAGAAACCAAGGTAGCGGATTCAAATGACTTCCTGATTTTTAAAGTTAAAAGCTCTACATGTTATTTTTACTTTCATTTTATTTTTTCACACGTACATTGAGCACTATTTAATAGTACTGTTTCCTGGTCTGATTCAACTCTGACCATTATCCGCACATCCTGGTATTTCCCAAGTGGTCACCCATCTATGTGCAGAAGTTGCTTAACTTCGGCGATAGTAGAAGAAAAGGTATTTCAACGTGATAACTGGAATTTTTATGGGATTTTAAAATACACAGACAGAACAATCAAAACTAATCGCCCAGACATCGTGATCAAAGACTGATTATCTATCTATCTATCTATCTATCTATCTATCTATCTATCTATCTATCTATCTATCATAGCCAACCCCCTATCTTTTCGTTATATTTAACAGCCCTCCCCACTACGAAGGATGTATGTAGCATAAGGCCGAGTTTATCGTAGGTTCTCCGAGCCCGTAGGCTCGGCCCCAAATATTCCCTTAGAACCCGTATAGAACAGCTCAGGGTCTGTCTACCTCCCCGGACGTAACTTTGCTTTTTGGCAAAGCCTCGTCCGGGTTCCTCTCTGCCAAAGGCAGCGAGTTCGACAGTTGAACAGTTTGGAGCACCGTTCCCTCTCTCTTCGCCTGTGGATTTGTGGCAAATATTATTTATTCAAAGTTTATATTAATTAAAGTATGTTTACTTGTATGCAAGACAATTCTATAACTTATATAATTCTATAACTTATAACTATAAATTCCTATAAAACAGAAATTACCTTACCTAAAAAAAAAAAAAGTAATCACATTGCATGAATGGATGTACAAATAACACATTAAAATATAATAAATGTACATAAAATTATTGTATTGAGAAAAGCAAATCATGCTTTTTTTTAATCGGACCACCTCTACATGGAAATCAGCTGTGAATTGTAACAAAAAAATCTCAATAAAACAAAGATATTATTTAATTTCAAATGCTTTTAGATGCTTTTTGTTGTTTTTATGAATATGGATAATATTGTCTGAAAGCAAAACAATTTTTCGATTAAAAATGAATTTTTAGAACAGTTATTTGTTATTTTTTAAATTATTTTATTATTTTTACATTAAAGTTGTTAAATATTCTAAAATTAGTGAAAATGGTGTACAGTTTAGTCAATGATGTTATTAAGTAGATCTATCTTTACAGATTATAAATTTTAAAGCTTATTACAATCAACGGACCACCATTGTAGTAAAAATCCAATTTTGCATGGGTTTTATGTTCATAAAAGACCGTACATGAAAACAATAAAACGTCACGCTATTTGAATTAAGCGTTGTTCCCCTCTGTTAAGGCCTTTTTTTTGCGAATTTTTCGTGCGAAACACGCGAGGAGAAGTTAATTTGATTTTTCAATTTCAATTGAGAAGGGTACCTACAATTATTAGGTACCTATCTTATGAAAAATAAGATAGGTACCTAAAATGTAATAAATGTACATAAAATTATAGTATTTTATGTACACTTCTGATAAAATTTCAAAAATAAAATTTTATCTCACTCTCAACAGTCTTATTTTAATTTTTTTATAATATATTTTCCATAATGCATCGTAAATGTAAAGGTGAAAGCTAAATACAAAAAAAGTAAAAGAAAAAAAATTAGAGCGCTGAAATTTTTTCTTAAAAATAACGAGGTAAATAAATGATTCACTTAAAACAAAGATATTATTTAATTTCAAATGCTTTTAGATGCTTTTTGTTTTCACTTCTGTCCTTCCGTACGATAACTTTTCCTCGCGTAAGCTGTCAATACGTGATGAAATCATTACTCATCACTTATCAATTGACACCAAATGTTAAAACCTGCTTTGTCTCATTTTAAAACTACATTTTTCGGCGTAGGTAATGTTTGTTTCAAAATATTTTTAATAAACTTTAAATTTCTAATTTTCTTAAAATAAATTTTGAAAAAATTATAATTAATTTTTAAATGAATTTTAAACGGAGATTTTCATTTTTGTTTATAAAATGGAAAAAATGTTTGACATGATCGATTTTCTGTCAATTTTGCTGACTCAAACCTCCCCCCCCCTCGAAAAAAACAAGATTTTTAACGAAAATTTCGGACGTGCTAGGAATGATTAAAAATTGTAAAAAATATCCCCAAAATACTTTGGTCTTTCGTCTTGATAATAACAGAAACATTTAGACAGAAAAAATTATTTTCATCAACTTTAAGGCACTCTTTAATCATTCTATGCTCTGTTTCTATCAATTTTTTTCGAGGTACCTATGTAAAGTGCTCAATATGCTAAGCAGAGCCTAAAAAATTCTAGTGAGCCAGGAATTACCTACCTAGGTTTCAACTAAATGGAGCTTAGGCAGGGTACATAAGTAGGTAGTTCCTGGCTCTAGGATTATAAAGGATATATATATATATATATATATATATATATATATAAATCTGCAAGTAAATTAATTAACGTTTTCGTATGATGATAGAATGAGGACAGTGAGAGATAATAAAGGATCAAAAAAGACATACAGCGACAAAAACAGGAAGTTGTGGAGAGTCATGTTCCCCCTGTCCTAAAGAGACACGGTACATAAAAGAAGAAAGACATCAAGCATTTATGGTGAAAATCTCAGATGAAAATTCAGTTAGCTTTTTTGCATATGCATATATATATATATATATATATATATATATACAATATATATATATATATATATATATATATATATATATATACAGAAGAAGAAGTTAATATATATATATATATATATATATATATATAATATAATATATATATATATATATATATGTATATATATACATAATATATATATATATATATATATATATATATATATATATATATATATATATATATATGTATATATATATATATATATATATATATACATATATACATATATATATATATATATATATATATATATATATATATATATATAACTACAGATATATATGCAGACAAGTATATATATATATATATATATATATATATATATATATATATATATATATATATGCAATCAGATGATTCACCATTATCGCGTAAATCCAACCCCTGGACTTTGGGCCTCTTTCATGAATTCCTTACTGTATAATTAATACCAATGGCGCTATTTTTAAAGACTCTGTGTCAGGTCATGTAGAGATATCGATAAAGTTTGTAATTAAAGATTCTTCAGATGACACAGCCTCTTTTCAACTTTTCAATCAGCCAGCAATTTTGTAATGGTGCAGAAGTTCACAAATCGCGAATGTTAAATAAAAGAAAACAATGAACAAGCTGAGACCGACACTTGCGTGTTGCTTAACCAAAAAGACCGCCAATCGTTTGTTGGCATTCTGATTTCCCCTCTTATCAAGTCTGGTGATGGGTCTTTTTTTTTTGTGGCGTACACATGAGTAATAGGGACAACGTCCACGTGATACGCATATGGCAAAACAGTAGCGACAAAAGAAAGAAACCAGCTTCAGAGAGAGGCGCCAGAATGCAAATGGCCTCGTGTCTGGTCATCTTCGGGCCGGTTTGACTCGAAGGCGATCAAGGATTTATTCCCGGAGATTCTCCCAAATTCATCAAGCGGCGTTCCATGATTAAAGTTCCTGACTGCAATATAAAATCTCGGATGATTTCGTTAAGGTCTGGTTTCTCTCAGCGGTTAGAGTATTAGACATGGGACTTAGATCTGTAAGGATGTCTGAATTTCGCCTGCTTTTTTTTTTTTATTGTATTCTTTTGTGTAAATATATTTCTGTTTGATAACAGTATCAAGAATGAAGAATGTCCCGTAAAGGAGGAAGAGGGAAAAAATGAATACGCGTGAGCATGTATGTATGTCTGTCTGTCTGTATGTTTGTGAGTGTGGGTGTGTCAAAAAGAGAAAAGAGAAAAAGGGAGTAGAAAAGAGAAAAAGGTTAGACGACTTGTAAGTGCAAGAGGGATTTCAAAGTGTAAGAGGAAATTTATGTATACGTTTGCTGCAGAAGAATTGATATCGTGTGTGTGTGTGTGTGTGTGTGTGTGTGTGTGTGTGTGTGTGTGTGCAGGTGTATGTGAACAAGAGAAAGAGTAGAAGAGGGTAAAAGAGATCGATAAAGAGAGAGGTTTTGTGGAAGAATGAGACTGTACTGGACTGAAAGAGAATGTGAGCGTGAGGTTACAGCTACAGAGAGATAGAAAGAAAGAAAGAAAGAGAGAGAGAGAGAGAGAGAGGGAGAGAGAGGGAGAGAGAGTTTGTGTTTGTGCCTAAGAGAGAAATAGACTATGACTAAGAGAATGGAAATTTTGTCCGTGTGAAGAAAGAGCGTGAAGACGAGAAGCTAAGCGAGTAAAGAAAAGAGAATGGCGTTGAAAGTGAAGAGATTGAAGGAGAGAAAGAACGTGAGTGAGCGAAAAAGAGAATTCGATCGATTGATCGAGAGAGAGAGAGATAGGGAGAGAGTGTGAGACAGACAGACAGACAGAGAGAGAGGGGGAAAGACAGAGACATAGGGATAGAGATAGGGAGAGAGGTAGGGAGAGAGATAGAGAGATAGAGAGAGCGAGAGATAGGGAGAGCTAGAGATTGACATAGGGAAATAGGGAGAAAGAGATAGGGAATGAGATAGGGAGAGATAGGGGGAGATAGGGAGAGATAAGTAGGGGGAGTGAGTTAGGGAGAGAGATAGGGAGAGTGAGAGATTGGGGAGAGAGAGTGAGATAGGGAGAGAGAGGTAGGGAGAGTGAGTTAGGGAGAGAGATAGGGAGAGCGAGAGATTAGGAGAAAGTGAGGGAGATAGGGAGATAGATAGAGAGAGAGATTGGGGAGAGAGAGGGGGATATAGGGAGAGAGAGGTAGGGAAAGCGAGAGATTGGGAGCGAGAGAGAGGGATATACGGAGAGAGAAGTAGGGAGATCGAGAGATTGGGAGAGAGAGAGGGAGATAGCGACAGAGAGGTAGGGAGAGCGAGAGACTGGGAGAGAGAGAGGGGTATAAGGAGAGAGAGATAGAGAGAGCGAGAGGTTGGGGAGAGAGAGGGAGATAGGGAGAGAGAAGGAGAGAGAGGGAGATAGGGAGAGAGAGGTAGGGAGAGTGAGAGATTGGGAGAGATGGAGATATGGAGAGATAGATAGGAAAAGATAGGGAGAGAGATAGAAAGAGCGAGATATTGGGAGATAGAGAGAGGGGAGAGAGAGATAGTGAGAGTATGTGTAAGAGTGAAAAATTGTTTTAGGGGTGATAAGTTGTGAGTCAAGAATCTGTTGAACTAGAAGTCGGGGCTTCCTGACACAATACTACAAAAACGTCTTATTCCATTTATACCGTTAAACCGCCAAGATCTTTTATTTCCCCTGGCCCTTCCGGGGGTGAAATACCATGATTCATCACAGCTTCTTATCCTTTGTAATTCTAGGCAAGGTTTGTCTCCTTCCAGTCCCTGTTTAGCCATCTGTTTATACAAAAATGTAAGCTAAGTTACTCTCTCTTTCCCTCTGCTCTTGGGTGTGTTATGTTCTCCAAACCTTCCTTCCTTATTATGTATCCCAGAAACTTCAACTGTCTCTCTTTCTAATTCTAAGAATAAGTGATCTTTTCGTTCTGATTTTCTTTAAAAATTCCTCGTTGATCCATTTTTCGTCTATGGTATTCTCAGGCTCCCTTTCTAGAACCACATCTTTCTCGCTTCAATTCTCACCTTCATCGGAGTTCACCATTCACTGCCTTATAGGGGGATAGAGAATTTATAGCATTTCAGCACTCTTTTGTTTCTAACGAAATTGTCATATGTCTTGATATCTTGTTTAGTTTTTGGAAAGCATCTTTCGATCTGACCAATGCTCTTTCAAAATTCTTGGTCAGATTTTCCGTCATCTGTTACGATAATATTCTAGTCCTGGGTATGACGATAAACTAATGGCAAACAGTGACCCCCCCCAAACAAAAACAAAATACAATAAAAGTATAAAAATACGTTTTTATAGTAAAATGATCATCAATACATTTTTAAAGCATAATGACTAATACATTTTATTTATGTATTTTATGAAAGGGACAGAAAGCGGCCGGATGGCATTACAATTTTCCCTTTTAAAATGGGGAAGTCGTTGATTTGGGATGCGACCTGTACGGAAACATTTTCGACCGGTATTTTGATCAGGTCCGCGCTTGAGCCGGGGTCCGTCGCCCGGGACGCAGAGATAAAAATAAAATAGTTAAATATTCTTCTCTTGCTGATAGATTTTTTTTAAACTCCTGTGGCAGTGGAGACTTTTGGGGTTATTGGCCCTCGTTCGATGGCGTTCCTTCGGAGGATTGGCGCGATTGCGTCTCGATTAAGGGACGAGCTTCACGAAACGGGGTGGCTCTTGCAGCGTGTCTCACTGGCGATGGTTCGAAGTAATGCTTTCTCCATCATTGCGGCTGGCAGAAGATAGAAAAAAATGTTTATAGATACTTTATTCTGGAATTGTCATCAATGGTCAACTTTTATATCAGAATGACCAACAATACATTTTATCTGCAGTTGTAGGGATGTGCTTGCGTTCAAAATATTTGGATTTCGGCATTAAATAAGCCGTAGAGGCGAATAGCAAAAAAACAAAATCAACGAAACAACATTATTCAGATAAATTAAACCTTTGTCCCTGCTTGATTCTCCCGTCTCTTATTCATAGCTCACGCCATAGGCTGTCCCTTTTGCTAAGGATCATATATTCTTACGGCTAATAATCCTTTCTTTTCGGTTTCACCCACTACCATGTCTAAGTATTCTTGCAGTTTCCTTTTTGAGTTTGCTAGACAGTTATTTAATATCTAATTTCATCAGAGATGAAAAGAAAAAGACTTGAAGTGACTGAGGAATATCAAGAATTGATCGGACAAAACGTGAATAACGAGGAAGTTCTAAAGAGAATAGCAACTACAAGAAAATTGCTGCTAACAATAAGAAAAATAGATGAAGCTTTTGGGACGCATAATTGAGAAAGAAGACTTGGAGAATTAAACAAACACAAGGCATATTGAAGGTAGAAGCGTGAAGAGTAATCAACATAATAGTAATGGTAATAATGATATAAGCTGTTTCCTTATAAAGAAACATTTGGCATTCATTGACCACGCGCTCTTTCCAGTATTAATGAGGGTCTTCCTTCCTAACCTTTTGTTTGAAGCAGTGTGTGAAGTGTTGATGATGTTATTGTTTTCTCTACGTATTACATGTGCTATCCATTTTAGTTGTTGCTGCTGTTGAAAGTCTTCAATGGGATTTCTGTTATTTGGCACAGTTCTTTTGTTTGTGATTCTATAGAAACAGATCTTTAAAGTCCATAGTACATAGAGAAAGAGAGAGAGAGAGAAAGAGAGAGAGAAGGAAATAGAGAAGGAGATAGAGAGGATGAGAGAGAAGAAATAATTAAAAATAGTATAGAGAGTGAGAAACAGGGAGAGGGAGAGAGTGAGAAACAGGAAGAGGGAGAGGGGGAGAAACAAGAAGAGGGAGAGAGGGAGAAACAGGGAGAGAGAGAATATGAGAGAAAAAATCATTTCACTGAATAGTTTAAACAAGTTTTGTCTACTTTTTTTCAACTGGAACCTTTAATATTCACAGACAAGCTTTTTGATGTTATTATTAAAGGAAGAGAGAAAATCGCCGTGTTTAAACATATTATTTCATTCCGAATACTTTCGACAGAGCACAATGTCTTCATCAGGGTGTTGTTTATTTCAAGACAAATATGGTAGTGTTCATATTCAAAAACAAAAATTGCTGTATTCATTTGAGAGTTAATTTTTACATATGAAGGGAAGAACCATATATATATATATATATATATATATATATATATATATATATATATATATATATATTAATATTAGTCGTAAATATACACATACATATGCAAAATATATAAATATATATACATACACATACATATATATTTTGTATAAAAAAAATTCAAGAGGATAGAAGCCAGGTAGAACTCAATGTCCAGGACAGAGTAAGGATATAATAAAAAGGCTTAAACACTAATATTCCATGATCATAATTTATTCCATTGGAATCGTAAATACGATCCAATTCATCAGGCCTACAAAATATATATATATATATATATATATATATATATATATATATATATATATACCTAAATGAAAAGAGAACGAATCAAATATAAATTAAAACGCTCACAACATAGGGCTCAATACAATAGTATGCATATATTATTGCATTTCCATCCTTTTTGTGATATTTTCAAACTGTTTTCCCCCTTTGAATTATATTTTCCTTCCTTCATATCAACCGATGTTTCCTCCTTTTTCCTATCGTTTTTCATTTTTCTTCCTTTGTTTTTCTTCCTTTTTGTCGCTTCTTTCATCGTAATTACACTTCTTTTTATTCTTTTTCTATGTCAACTTTTCTTCTTTGCTTTGTATTTCTTTGTTCTTCATTTCTTTCTTTTGTTTTCAACCATTTTTTCCTTCTTTTCATTTTTCCTTCTTTTCACTTCATTTCTTTCCGCTTTTTTTCTATCGTTCTCTTTTTCCAATATTCCTTTTCTTTCCCCTCCTTTTCTCCCTTTCAGTCTTTCTACTTCTCTTTCTTTTTCACTTCACCTTCTTTATTTTTTTTTCATTTCTGTTGCTTCCTCTTACGTTCCTTTTCTTTTCCTTCTTTGTTCTCTTTTTTCCCTTTTCTTTCTTTCACTTTTCATCTCTTCTTTTTCTTCCTTTCTTTCAGCTTGATCATTTTTTCCTTTTTTCTTTCTTACCGTTTCTTTAATTCCTCTTTTTCTTCTTTCATTTTTTTCCTTCCTTCTTTTTCTTTCCAATTTTTATTAATCTTTTCTTTCTCTTATTTTCTTTTTTTCTTTTTCGTTTCTATTTTAGTTTTGTATTCGGTTTTATCTTCCACATTTGATTGGTGCGTGAAGGTCATTTAGTGCAAAATCTTGCTGATTTGACATTAAACGTCTCACCTAAAATCGCACGCATATTTACAAAAGTATCATAATTCTATCCAATGGATAATCGTGGATTAAATATGAAATTGCTCTGGGGTCATTTGGTGCAAGATTGTTTATATCTATTGCCTTTGTATTCACTTGCAGATTCACTTGCAGATTTATCTATCTATCTATCCCAATCTCTGGAGATCTATCTATCTATCTATCTATCTATCTTTTAAACATATTCTCTGAATAAACATACCTTAGTTTTTGACAATCTGGTTTTCGTCTCATGTTAAAAGTGCAAGACTATTGTCCTCATCTTTGTCGCCAACGTTTCGGCCGCTGTACGACCCGGCCTTCTTCAGGAGGTTGGAATGTTGAACTGAAGCCTTTATTTCGCTCACTGGGCTACACTGTTCTAGTTTCGCGTGCCATGTTTAATGGATGTCAATTATCAGTTATCTCCTGTTAATTCCCCTCTGCAATTTCTCCACTGCCTTAACCGGGTATTGAACTCACACTCTTTGTGTCCTGTCACTGGATCTAACCAACGCCTTTATCCACTGTGCCACGTGTCTGATAACTGATACCCATTAAACATGGCACGTAGAACTAGAACAGTATCTACCCCAGTGAGCGAAATAAAGGATTCAGTTCGACATTCCAACCACCTGAAGAAGGCCGGAGCGTACAACGGCCGAAACGTTGTGATAAGTATGGCGACAAAGATGAGGACAATAGTCCAAATAATGTAAATAGTGAAAAAAAAAAAAAAAAAAAAACACTTCTACCCAGTTTTAGGCAAATCAGCACTGGATAAGAGGAATGAATAATTCTGCAATGACATAAAAAATAAATTTAGTACGGCGTATACAGCGATCAGTTGTACTTATATAGATATTTACTCAGTGTAGCTTAGTTCAGGACAATGGGTCAAACAGAAGAATACTTAGAGAGATATGAAAACACTGATCGAGCAAGTTAACCGTTATTACAAGAAGAGCGTATTGTACTTGTCTATCTATAAGTATGGATAGTTAAAAATATAGAGAAAGGATTCCAAAATAACTATCCAATCAGAGATCGCTGAAAAATAAGGCGTTAAATTGCGTTCAATATAAAAAAGAATGAACAAAGAACTTTCTTTCTGGCATATCCGAACTGATAAATTAATAATAAAAAAAAACCCTCTTTATGTAATTCGCTATAAATTGACGGGGAATTTATTTGTTGCTAGAAAAGGAAAGAATCTGGAAATACTGAAGTTTTACTGGCGAAGGAATGAGATCAATTTAATACTAAATTTACCTTTTTATGCCGTTTGTTGAGAGGCTGTCTGAGTGTTTTCTAAATGGGGAAGATGAAGACATTCAGTGAGAATGAAAAATGAAGAGAGGATGCGTATATTTAAGAGAGAGGGAGAGAGAAAGAAAGATAGATTGTCTATGTTCAAGCAAAAGAGATAGAGAGAGAGAAAGAAGGAGATGGAGAGTAAAAGAGAAAGAACGATTAAGAATATGTATGGGCTAAGAAGAAAGAAAGAAAGAAAGAAAGAAAGAAAGAGAAGGATTTTAGGTGTTCCAGATAGAGAGGGAAAGAGGAAGAAGACGAGAAAGGTCGAGATAAAGAGAGAGAGAGAGAGAGAGAGAGAGAGAGAGAGAGAGAGAAGGAGATGGAGAGTAAAGAAGAAAGAACGATTAAGAATATGTGTAGACTAAGAAGAAAGAAAGAAATAGAAGGATTTTATATGTTCAAGATAGAGAAGGAAAGAGGAAGAAGACGAGAAAGGTCGAGTTTAAGATAGATAGATAGAGAGAGAGAGAGATGGAGAGTAAAAAAAAAGAACTATTAAGAATATGTAAGAAAAAGAGAAGGTTTGTTTTGTTTTTCGGTATATCAACCTCAATGGGTTATTTAATAGCGACTAGATTTTTATTACTGGTAATATTTTTTTTTTAAATGTATTGATGATTACATTTTTTTTCTAAAAATGTATTCCAGGTAATATTTTTTTCCAAAAATGTATTGCTGTTAATATCTTTTCAAAAATTTATTGCTGGTAAAAAATGTTCCAAAAAACATTTTTGGTATTAAAACATATTTTTATATTTTCATAAAGTTTTGACCACTTTTGGAGGGTTAACTACTTGCTCATAGCTGGGACCGTAACAGGTGCTACCCCACCCCTGGTCAGGGTGCACCTGGGAGCACCAGCAATTAACAGGTGGTCCCACGCTCCGCATAGCATCCTGATCAAAGGCCCTGCTGTTGGGCGAGGTTTATTGTGTTACCCAGGACGCGAATGTAGCTTATCGTCCTACCCAGGACGAGAAAGAGAAGGATTTTAGGTGTTCAAGATAGAGAGTGAAAGAGGAAGACGAGAAAGGTCGAGTTTAAGATAAAGAGAGAGAAGAGAAGGATAAAAACAAGCCTGAGAGAGAAGGAGAACGAAAAGACCCGTATTTAGCAGAGGAAGCGGGCACGAGAGGATAAGAAAGAGATACAGAGTGAGAGGGAGACGGGAGAACGGAAGAGAAATAGGGGAATGAAAAGAAAAGAGAGAAAAGAGAAAGAAAGAATGAAGAGATGGAGTTGTAATGTAAGGGTGAAAATGTGGAGAAAAGAGAAAGCAGTGTAAATGTTATGTATATGGGCCGATGAAGTTTTTCGCCACACCCTAGTCTGAACATTATCCAAAAGTCACTGGAACACAGGCTTCAGTTAAGCGACGTCACAAGCCTAATTGAGGTATTGCGTCCGGTGCCTTGATATTAACAGGGGCACTCTAGTGGGTATTCTGATCCTGTATCCAATGGAAACGAAAAAATGCCTGAAGTGACATTCTGAATATGCGTCAGCTACCGCCCATCGTGAGTATGGTTGTGATTTCAGTCACTGTCGCTTGTCTTTTAGCGCAAAAACATAGCCAGATATCCCTCTATCCTGGGCATGACGATAAACTACATCCGCGTCCTGGGGAAGACGATAAACTACATCCGCGTCATGGGGAAGACGATAAACTACATCCGCGTCCTGGGTAAGACTATAAACTAGGTCCGCGTCCTGCGTAAGACGATAATCTACGTCCACGTCCACGTCCTGGGTAAGACTATAAACTAGATTCACGTCCTGAGTATGACGATAAACTACATCCGTATCCTGGGCAAAACGATAGACTACATCCGCGTCCTGGGTAAGACGATAAACTACATCCGCGTCCTGACTAAGACGATAAACTACGTCCAACAGCAAGGACTCTGATCAGGAGGTTTTGATGAGCATGGAATCTCCTCTTAATTACTGGTGTTCCCAAGTCCAGCATGACCAGTGTGCTAACACCTGTTAGGGTCCCACCTATGGATAAATAGTTAAACTGGGGTCAATACACTATGAAAGTGTAAAAATAGGTTTAATACCAGCAATAATATAACAAAAATAAATATTTTGAACTGCTTTTGGATGGCATCATTCCAACGCGAATTTGTATTTCACGGATTTAGAGTAACTAAAACAAGATGTCGTGAAAGTGTATGATTATCCACACCCCGAAAGGAGATAGTATATAGAAAAATACATTTAATCTATATTTTATGCTCAATTACTAGGGCATTGTTAGAGAAGTTCAATCTGACAGTAAATTGTTACGGTCAAGTCACTTTGAAGAACTATATACGTTATGAAATGGACAATTATTTTTAAAACATTTCTATGTTTATACATTCTTTTTATAGATATAAATATTTAAGTAAATGCTCTGTTTATAATAAACAGTATTAAACAACATTTACCGGCCTGAATGTCCGAGAAATTTTCATAGAAAATATTCGTCCTCCGACAGTAATCGAACCTGTATCCAATACGAAGCCTGACGTGCCTTTAACCGATTTCAGCGTATCATTAAAATCTTTTAACGAAACTTTAAATGTATTTCATTCATATATTAAATATACTTAAAAATTACTTAAAAATACTTCAACCTGTCATGAAAACAGTTCACCCAAATTCAGCCAAGCATAAAAATAGTTCAACTAATCATAAAAATAATTCAACCAAATATAAAAATAGCCCGACCAATCATAAAAATAGTTCAATTAATCATAAAAATAGTTCGGCCAATCAAAAAAAATCGTTCAGCTAATCATAAAAATAGTTCGGCCAATCATAAATAATAGTTCAGCTAATCATAAAAATAATTCGGCCAATCATAAAAATAGTTCAGCCAATCATAAAAATTGTTCGGCCAATCATAAAAATAGTTTAGTTAATCATAAAATAATTCAACCAGACGGAAGGGTAAACGAAGGATATAAAATATGAGTAGACCGTGCTGCCTCTTTGATTCAGGTGGGGGAAATTTGCTTGTCTTAAAATATGCTCCTGTTACATAGGCCGTAACATCGACCATTGCTACGTATGAGCAATACAGAAATATCTTGGCCTAAAAAATAAATGAACACCTAGAACGATCTATATCTGTCATGCTAAGCACATTCTGATATGAACTTCATTGAAGGAACATCATGACATAGGTCTACTTAAATATTTTATAATTTCTGTCGTCATTTGCCAACACAAACTACAGATAGCAAAACTTGGGGAATGTCTTTCAGGTCGCATCTAAAAATCCGTATGCAATGTCAATCGCTATCTGTCCTTCTGGTTATCGATTTATTTCCCTTTGACTTAAATCTCTAAGTTTTGGTTCACCACTGCTGTGGCCTGGTATTGAACTCACAACTCTTTGGGTCTAGTCACTGGATCTAACCAACGTCTTTATCCACTGGGCCATGTGGCCTGAGACAGCCGGAAGTGGCATGATACGTGGAACTAGAACAATCTACCCCGGTGGACGAAATAAAGAGTTCGGTTCGAAATGCCAATCACCTGACGAAGGCCGAAACGTTGTGAATATGGCAATGAAGATGAGGATAATAGTCCGAATAATATAAATAATGCAAGTGAATATAAAAAACCCGACTGGAATTGGACCTTGGCTCTTTCGAGCCGTTATTTATTACACCACCCGTACATGGTATTCCCAAGCGGTCACCCATCCAGGTACTGACCAGGCTCGACGTTGCTTAAAAATTAAAAGAGCCGACAACAAAATCGGGCTCAAATTATTTAATAGAGGTGAAATAAAAGAGACAGGTTTTCTACGATAATATAAAATAGTAATGCAATACTTTTGGATCAGGATGATAAAAAAATTCCGTTTGGTCTTTTTGAAATGTTGTTTACTTTGATGGGTATTTTAGATTTTACAAGTAAACGTCTTTTTGTCAATATCGTTTGGAGAGCAGTTTCAGCCAACGTGATACAGACGCAAACAGTCACAATGACACTCACATACACACATGCACGCGCGCATGCACTCACACACGTACAAAAATGCAGACCCGTGTGTATTTAAGATAGATTTATACTTAGTAAATTGCCTTTCATTGCGATGACAATAATGTATGGAGAGGTCACCAAGTGTAGTTCGGCTGATTAGCCGGCGTTATTAACCTCGAAGAGACTTAATCTTCAGGTCATTCGGTGCAGATATAGATAATTCATTTACAACTTAAATTTACTACTTAAGACATCTGAAATTATCGCATATGAATTTAGCAGGGACTCAAATCTCAGATAGTGTCACCCACTTAATAAACGTCGCGGCCATCCAAAGACATTGGGACATTTCTGTAGCCTTCCACTTAAAATATGTACATATGTACCGTATTTGTTAAAAGGCCATGTCAGGCGTAATAAAAAAATGCTCCCTTTAATTCATGATGTAAATGATTTTTAAAATTTCTGCAAGTTTTCCCGGTGTATGGTGAAGATAATTACGAATAATAATTAAAATCTATGGAGGCAATCATAACGGCGAATGCCCGAAATCTGTCTTCACCGAAAGCGTTAAATCGAATTTTCTCTTTGTTAAATGGTTCATTTCATCCACAAAAGATATCAAACTAATTTTTATTTTTATATCTGAATATAACATTTTCACATTAAATGTAGAGGGCGCATTTTCAATACATGCAGACGATTCCTATCTGTACATCTGTGTGACGTCGTCCCCCGGTCGCAGCGCCAACTGTGACGTTCTATCCTGATCTACCACGGCGCCAGTTGTGACGTCCCCAAACAGCACCAATTGTGACGTCCTCGCCGCGGCGCCAGCTGTTCGCTCCTCGCTGCTCCGTCCGGGTGTCGCTGCTCCAAACGTGACGTCCGCCTGTCGCGTCAGTCGTGTTGTCTCGTCCTGTGACGACCAACTGGCTTTGTATCGGTCGCGGCACCCAAATGTGACGTTCTAACCTTTTGGTGATTCGGGTGGGAATCTGGTTAGATTTGATATCAGCCTCGTCGTTCCCAACTCGCTTCCAACGCCTGGTTACCAAGGTAACTGCATTGATCTCCAGTCTGCCTACCCACGTTGTGAATTGATCTTAGACAGACGAGATCAAACAGTGGTTGGGGCCGTAATGCAAATTGAGTTCAACGGGGTGATACTACACAAATATGCATAAAAGAAAATAAAATGAAAACTCAAAAAAGTTCAAAGTATCAAAGAAAAAAGGTAACAAACTTTGTCTAGTTGTTCGATACATAGGACTGCATCCATCTCCCGACCCGTTCTGTGGATTGTGACACGTCGTTTGCTAGGCAAGTTTTCAACGCTTCAAGTTGTTTGCTCTCTAAGAAATTGGTGTTTCGGTGTGTCTTTGGACGAAAGTCGAAAAAACTTATTTCGGTGGTTTGGTTCCTAAGTCGCTCTTCAAAATAATTGTTCTTGGGTTGAAGAGGAGTCCGGAATTGTTGTGAATCTTGGTCAGCTATCTCGAGGCGGCTTCAACTCTGGAAACTCAACTCTCTGCTGGAGCTCAACTCTGGAAACTCGAGCCCCAACTGATTTCTGCCTGTTGGGGCCTCGCTTTTATTGACGCCGACCAAAACCGGGTTGGGTCTGTTGGGGTCGGGGGGGTTTCCTCGATAATTCTTAATACATATCCACCTCTTTTATTTCTGGTTAGGGATTTTCACTCTTTTCCATTTTGGGAACCTTTCCTCCTCCCACTTTCTCACCATACCTCTGAGGGGCGTGAACTGCCCTCCCACTTCTTTGTAGCAGCTTCTCATACTTATACTCTGGATGGGGCGTCGACAGCCTTCTTCGTACGTCACGTGATCACCACTCGGCCAATGAGGTCTTGGTCGGGTATCTTTCCTCCTCCTTCGTGCGTCACGTGACCACCACTTGACCAATGATGTCTTAGTAGGGCGTGAACAATCCGTGGCATTGTTTCGGGAAAAAAAAATATCTTGCTTAACTAAAAAAAAAATTATCTCTTCTCTTTCCCTTTTCTTCCTTTCAATCGCCGTTATCACCCTTCTAGTCGCAACGGACAATATGACAACTCTTGTTTTACACGTGGTGTTTGTCAGGCATTTTATCGCTAATTTATCAAGATGGGTGGTATTCTTAACATGGCTTCAAAAAAGAAATATCCCCTAAGTTTTCAGTCAGTTTGTCGCCTCCAAGGAAGAAAGAAAAACACTTCTGGGTCCCCATTCATTTTCCTCCGGTACATATTCCTGATAACATAATTTTATTATCGCAGGCCAAAGTTGTTTCGTCGAAAAAAAATCGGTCAGCGCACTGCTTGTGTGGCATTTAATTTTTCATAACTGTCCAAAGTCCTTTTTAGTGGCCTGTTTCTCGTCACTTATCGAAATAGCATTTTCACTTGAATTTTTCCTTGGCCAGTGGTCCAGCCGTTCGCTTACGCACCTAGATAACACAGCCGTTATCAAAACACATCTGATTCCTTCTTTCTTTCCCTTTCTTTTTTACTCAGAAATTCCCTGTCATTGTAATGAGACCCTTTTTCATTTGTTACTTATCAATATTTTCATTGTCTCTTAGCCGTGTGTGTGGCTGCTTATCATCTACGATTCGTCTCGCTTTTCTTTCTGCCTTCCTTTCTTTCTCTTCCTTTCTCTGCCTCGTAAATGGTGCCACATCTGAAAGAAAAATGAGAATAGTAAAAACTAGCGCATGCTGCGTAACATTATGTTAGGTCATCTTTCATTGATGGCCTACTTGAGGTGTGTTCTTATATACCTGGCGCACCCTATGAACAAATTTCAGAAATTGTTTTTTGAATCACTTCATAATCGTGCCATAAAGTTTTTCAGCAGCCCCTCGTACGTGTGTATGAATAACAACAATGACGAATTTAACAATGCATGAACAGTTCGGCACATATTCGGAATATCTAGCTATAAGTTTCTCGCATACACACTGCCATTATTTATATATATATATATATATATATATATATATATATATATATATACAGCAGAATCCCTCATATTCGGAATGCCTCATATCCGGAGTGCCTCATATCCGGAATCTCGTATATCCGGATATGATTTTGATGTGTATATTTGAACTATTTGGGTCATATATAACTGATTTGAAATTCATTTTTTCAGGAAATTTTCTTTGGATAATTGCTTATGCTTATTTCACCCTAAAGGCTTGTAATGATGCAAAAGTTGATGGGAATAAGAGGAAAAGAACAACTTAGAAGTTATCGCAAAAAGTGGAAATTTTAAACAGACTAGACGCTGGTGAAGTTCATTATAACTAATGGCTGAGTTTAACATAGGAAAGTCAACATTGTATGATATAAAATCTTTCAAATAAACTATTGTCCAGCGTTCAAACTGTCACAATGAATAAGGAAAAAAAAAAAAAACATGATTGTGATGAAACCTGGACTGAAATTGAAAAAGCTATTGAAAAGGTTGTCAGTTTTATGGAAAGAAAGCCAACATTCAGCTACGTCGTGTCTTTTGTTTAAAAAATTTCAAGAACAAAAGCAAAACGAAATGCGGAAAAAGTTGAGAATGACATTAGAAGAAAAAGAATCATCATGCAACAGCGATTAAAAAATCCTCGTTACATTATTTGTTTTGCATACGTGGCAGACTTAATTTAATGAATTTTCAGAAAAATGACATTTTTCAAAAAATGTGTGTGTGTGTATGTGTGTGTATAGAATTTGGACATTGAATATTGAATATAATTGACAAGATAATCATTAGCGCTCAGCAAAAATAACCATTAGAATAATACCCTAGACTACCCATAATGCAATAGAATATCCATAATGCATCACTAGCCTGTATATATAAAACCTCGAGCAGAAAGACAACGCATGTAGTCTGACGACTGCGTTTAGCACGAAACAGACTGCCGCATCTGGGTGTTGACTTCAATGTCCACTATAATCACTTGAACCACCCCTGATATTGAGGACTTTAACCGATAAACATAGCATACCTTAAAACTCTATTTTATCATATATATATATATATATGTAATTCATTCGATCAAGTTTCCTTAAGTTTAATTGACCAAGTCTTTGCGTTTAATTTCTTACTCTATTCTCCCAAATTAAGTGCAAGATCAAAAATTTGGATAAACTACTTTCCACCGTCCTAGTCATTATCAAGAACTGGGTGTTGTCATCCTTTGGAAAGCATGCAATATAAATTAAGCTGAAACATTTCTTTATGAATTTATCAAAGTTTGCTTCGATATATATATATATATATATGAGAAAAGTTTTTGTAATATATATAAAAGTAGTTTTTTTTTATAAAATGTAAGGCATATCATGATATACACACACATTTCTCCATCTCAATTTAACTTCTGAAAACCATAGAACTGTGAAACTGCTAAAGTCACTCTAAATAAATATTCCTAAATGCTTCAGTTGCATTTTTAACTTTTTCCTATCTATCTATCTATCTATCTATCTATCTATCTATCTATCTATCTATCTATCACTGTCTGTCTGTCTGTCTGTCTGTCTCTCTCTCTCTATATATATATATATGTGTGTGTGTGTGTGTGTGTGTGTGTGTGTATGTGTACAAATCCCTCGTAGTGAAACAGTGTGTATGTATGGAGAAGGAATATACACATATATACACGCATGCTGACAGAAACACACGAAAATGGAAATAGATCTAAGGACACACAAGGGCCATTAAGACATTAAAAGATAGGATACCGATAAGTAAATCATCATTTCTCTCGGACCAATATTAATTGTTTTATGACCATTCGAGCAGAACTTTTCACTGCCAGTTCAAGAAAGACATTCGGATTACTAACACAAAAAAAGAGAATGTCTCATATCGAGAATATTGAACATCGAAAAACATAACATAATTATTTTTCATAATTTATGGAAATTTCCATTCTTTACTTGATGGCGGTCACGAGACCAGAAACACGAGTAGTAAAATTATGGAAAATAAAGCATAATATTTAAAAAGGATATCCACATTACAACCAAAAACGTTTGCTGTTTCTCTCTTCTTTTTAATATACAGACTTTTCTCTCGTTGGAACTACTATAACCTCTTCCTTTGATATATTTCCCTTCAACTTGAGCAGTTCTGGTTTCTGTTGCTCGGTTTATGATTTTGTGCCTCAAGAAAGTTTGGCTTTGGCTAATTTTCTCTAAAGGAGGTATTCAGGTACATACCTGTGGAACGCTTCAGTGATGATCGGAAGAGTTTTAACAAAGATGACCCCGATTTCACGTTGGTTCATATCTAAATCTATCATGAGAGTGAGCTTGATAGATGGATCTGTAGATAGGAAGAGACTAAAATCGATAACAAGATCAATAAATATCCGATCTAACCATGATTGGCTTAAAGTGACATACATATATAAAGGTAAAGACAGATCGATAGATAGACTGATCGTTGGGATTAATCTCTTGCTTGCTGTCAGAGGCTCATATGTTTTACCTTAATTTAGTTCGAAACAATCAAAATCTTTTGGGGAAGGTAATTAATAGAATAAAAATATGCGTTTGAATAATTCTGAATATTGACCTCGCAATTTATGGAAACACTTTTAAGGAAAACATTGTAGAACCCTTTCTATTTTTGAATTTAAGTCGATCAGTTGCCGACTTGAAGAACGCAAAAATGCAGGCGGCACCAACTGTGCTATGAATATACTAACAATATTCAAAATTAGAAAGATAAATTCTATCATTCGACATAATTAAATCAGTAGGAATAACATTTTGTATTCGGCTGCGTTAAATTAAAACAAAAATGGCATTTTTTATTTTTTATTAGATGAAGAATTATCAATGAATCATTATCAACGAAGCATTATCACTGAAACATTATCAATGAAGCATTATCAATGAAACTTTATCAATGAATCATTATCAATGAAGCATTATCGATGAAGAATTATCAAGGAGGCATTATCAATGAAACATCAATGAAGCATTATCAATTAAGCATTATCAATGAAATATCAATGAAGCATTATCACTGAAGCATTATCAATGAATCCTTATGAATGAAATATTATCAATGAAACATTATTGCGAAGTATTATCACGGAAGCATTATCAATGAGGTATTATCACTGAAGCATCATCAATGAAGCATTGTCATTGAAACATTATCAATCATTTAACATTTTTGACTCATATGTACTTATATTCCAATTTATAAATGTTTTCATTTGATTTATTTCAAATTACCGGATATTAACCGCCAAAAAGATTACGTCATCACTAATTTTAGAATATCATCAGGAATAAAAAAATAGTCGAAATACCAATGAATGGCGTTTGTGGGGAATCAGGAAACTTCTGCAAACGTAATTTTAACTCATGTAACTCATGTTGTAGCAGAAATTGATGGATTTTGAAAACTCAAATTTAAATCGTTTTTTGCTAAGTTCACCCAACAGAAAGGCTGAAGGACACCATTCAAATTCGAGGAACGTAAGAGGAGGAGTTAGAAAGCGGAAGGAGACTTTCGGATTACTATGCGGTTAATACTTGAGAAAAATGTAGGGAATATGTGTGCCTCAACTCTGTGGATGTAACAGGCGAATCTGGTCTTGTGCCACGTCTAAGCTATGCTTGGAAAATCAATATCTTGGCTGTAAAGGTCTGAGCTGATGAGATTATACAATAGAGTTCGTCGTAATATCTGCCATGGAAATAGCGATAGGCTCACGCCGTAGCGTCTGTGGGAAAGAGGTTGCAAGGTGGAAAGTAAGGTCATTCCTAACGGGGACCCATAAATGGTTTTGAACAGCGTCAAGACTGGAACGTGTAGATTTATCCACTCTGGCCGAGGTATAGCAGCAGCTCTCCCAATATTGTATGGTGTATATTGTTAAAGTTACATTTGTCGATAATAAATCCTGGTAGGATGAGTATTTGTAGCAAGGAACAACTCACACTAAAATGAAAAAAAAAATGACAGCAATGCCCGGAGTAGTTAAAACGCTTGATCGGATTGATTTGGTTTTGTTTGGTTTTGTTTGGTTTCTTTGACAGCTTATCAACCTGAATGGGTTATTTAATGCTGACATTTTTTGTCGCTGGTAATATTTTTTTTCTTCATAAATGTATTGCTGGCAATAATTTTTTTTACAATAAATATTTCTGGTATTAAAATATATTTTTACACTTTCATAGTGCTCCCACCACAGGGGGTCAACTATTTGCCCATAGCTTGGACTCCAACAGGTGCTACCACCCTGGGTCAGGTGGACCTGGGAACATCAACAATTAAGGCCTGATCAGAGGCCTTTGCTGTTGGACGTAGTTTATCGTCATACACAGGACGCGAATGTAGTTTATCGTCATACCCAGGACGCGGACGTAGTTTATCCTCTTACCCAGGACTTTTGATTAGATTGAGAAGGTTGATCATGATTTCTTCCGGTGTAAACAATTTGAAGAGAAGCCTTTTCGCTTCCCTTGTTTGATTTATACGAAAATATGTTAATATAATTTGCAAAATTAAGGCAAAGCTCTAATTGGGCCCAGTTATTCTATTTCCTAATTAGCTTGATGTACCTGAATAAACATTAATGCATAATGATGGCTGCCACCACGCTGTCGATTATTACCATCCAAAAATGTTATTGTAAAACGTAGTTGTGCTTTTAAAGGATATGGTCCTTTAACTTCTTTCCCGCCAATTATTTTGGTAAAAACGTTTCATTTTCAGACAATTTTTTTTATTTGCTTTTAATATAGTAATTAAGAAACGGAGGCATCTTGATGTACCTGAACGATGGTTAAGATCTCTACTCGCGGTGGCTAAGATCTCTACCCGCGGTGGCTAAGATCTCTACCCGCGATGGCTAAGATCTCTACCCGCGGTGGCTAAGATCTCTACCCGCGATGGCTAAGATCTCTACCCGCGATGGCTAAGATCTCTACCCGCGGTGGCTAAGATCTCTACCCGCGATGGCTAAGATCTCTACCCGCGGTGGCTAAGATCTCTACCCGCGATGGCTAAGATCTCTACCAGCGGTGGCTAAGATCTCTACCATACGAAATGAGTTGAGAATTAGACTCGTTTCAAGTCAGAAACATAAACATTAAACATTTTAAAATGTTTAATATTTATTTTTCTGATTTGTATCTACACACCGTTTGAGTCGAAAAATACTAACGTTTTAACGTTAGTTGAAATACCTATTCTCATGAGGTAACTTTGAATTTTTCTATTATGTAAACACACACACACACACACACACACACATATATATATATATATATATATATATATATATATATATATATATATTAAGGGAAAAACTATGACAAAGTGGAAAAAGTTTTTTCTGTGACGCGTTTTGTTCTTTACGACTTCATCAGACTGAAGTGGAAGGAAAATGTTCGTGTGCACAAAAGAGAAGAGACACTTAAAATTTTAAATTCAACATTTCCTTGATATGTTAAAACTTATATGTCATTTTCTATATATATATGTAGAGAGAGAAAGAGAGAGAGAGAGAGAGAGAGAGAGAGTGAGAGTGAATGTGGGAGAGAAGGTGGGAGAGAGGGTGGGATTGAGAGAGAGAGAGAGAGAGAGAGAGAAAGAGAGAGTGTGTGTGTGTGTAATTCATTTCACCAAATCATATTTAAACGTTATAATTTTTCTGGGAAGGATTTTACTGGCGCAGAGATCGAAAGTCTTATAAAGAAAATAAATGTTCTGCCTGGGAAAAAAACTTTAGGGCAGGCGTATTTTTATCAGAAACCATTGCCGTCAAGTGACGATCGAATATCCTCTTTAAGAAAATGTACTTTTCCTGTTGGGACGATTAGATATTTCCTTATTTCCATTTTCGTATCTATAGGCCAGTAACGTTTTAGTAATAAAAAGACATATAAATAAGATCATGTTTCACAATAAAAAAATAAAAATAAAAAAATCACATCAAAATAGTCGAACTGTGTAATTCTGGAGGAGTGGGGTTTTTTTTTTCTGATGGCAAGCAATCTTTGTAATTATAAAGCTCGATTTTAAGAGATAGAAAATTAATCCTAATATATGAAATTTAATTTTGTCTTTGGATTTCATCTTCTCGAAACTCAGAGTAGGGACAAGATTAATGTTTTTGTTATTATACATACATACATACATACATACATACATACATACATACATATCGTTAGATTATTTACATTATTCGGACTATTGTCCTTATTCTTTGGTTTTTCACAGACGAGGAAAATTTCTGCCAGGATAAGATGGTGAACACACGTAACAACTTAATAACTTCAGTTTTCATTGCAACCGACTTGTTACCCATAGCTAAGGGGAAAAGTGAATTCATGCCTTTCCTTTATTTGTTCAATAATCATTATTTCAATCACTTTATATATATATATATATATATATATATATATATATATATATATGAAAATTTCTCAGGTAACCTCTAAAAGACAATATATATATATATATATATATATATATATATATAGAAATGACAATGACAGTAGGAAAACTATTATTTAGTATTAGTTGTTGACACGTTTCGACCAATTTGGACGTCCACATTGGACGAAACGCATCAGCAACTACTATAGTGTTACTATTGTCATATATATATATATATATATATATATATATATATATATATATGGCAATGGGCAAATTGTTGCCATTTTATATTTTTAATTTTATGTATGCGCATTGTTTGTTTTTGATTTTGTCAACTGCAGAGTATAGTAAGATCAGTTGGGCACTATCTGTGAGAAAAAGAGCACCATGATGGAATTCATTCCACCAGAAATTTGGAAACTGCATGCTGTACTGTTTAGCATTTATGCCAGAAGCTCCAATATGAACATTTTAGAGTGTTTGGGTACCAATCTGAGGACAGTGGAAGGATTTGGAATGAGTTGTATGAGTCTAATGGTGATTATGAAGATATGACAACTTGGAAAACTCACTCTGATCATTCTGATAAAGAAAGAACTCTTGAAGTTGTTGGTGAGATCCAGACCATGATTGACAACAATCCATCCAAGTCAATCAGGTCAATAACCAAGGATACAAGAGTGTCTCAGTTTCTTATCAAGCAGGTAGTGCATGAAGATATTCAGTATTTCTCATACAAGATGAGAAAGGGACAATGTTTATCCCAAGTTATGAAGGACCAGAGGAAAGATCACACTATGAAGCTTTTGAACAAACTTCAGCATCCTCTCCAACTGAACATGCATTGGTTTTTCTCAGATGAGGAAAATCTCTGCCAGGATAAGATGGTGAACATACAGAACAACCATTGGCTTGTGGTGTCCCCAACGATTTATCGAGAGTGATGAAAACTAAATATCCAGCCAACAACGTGATGTTTGAAGTGATCACTAGTGATGGCAATGTTATGCCTCCATTCATTTTCCCACAGGGCCGCATATTCAACAGGGAGGTATATATCAAGTGCCTTGAGGACGTAGTGTTGTCCTGGGTCAAGAGTGTGGCTGCTGAAAGACCCTATGTCTGGCAACAGGACACTGAATCATGCCATACACGCAGATAATTTCTGCGACCACACCACCCCTTACATTTGCCCACCTAAACTCCCAGACTGCTACCCCTTGATTATTATATGTGGGACGCAGATGTCTGAGAGACCAACAAAACTCCTTGCAACGTCAAAGATGAACTGAAGGCAATGATTATGGTAGCATTCACCAATTTAAAAATGAGATGTCAGAGTTTTTTCATTTTTGCGTAATTTCGACCTCAGTTATATATGTGTGTGTGTTATCCACAGACAGACTGTTTTGCTGTATCACAGCTCATCAGTGTGGCTAGACACCCGATTGCCTCAAGCCAGGATCGGAACTCGACCAATTTGGCATCAGTCGGAGATTTTTCCCTGCGTTATCAGCTGCCGGCAGAGAGGACGGTGAATTTTTACGTATTTATTTTAGAGTAAACACGCCAGCGACCCGGAGTGCTCAATTCATAGAAGAGCTTTTGCATCAACAGTAGCATTTACTATTTACAAATTCGTGCCTTTCCTTCCCGAAAGTGCTCGACCGAATTTTATTTTTTCAGAGCCGTATATATATATATATATATATATATATATATATACACACACACACATATATATATATATATATATATATTGTTATAGTGGAACACACCTATTCTATAGTTAATAGACTCTCCCACCTATAAAAAGTAGGAGTAGCAAGAGTAACGTGGTAGTCGCTCAGTGAGTTGCTCAGTCAGTCGATGTCGGACGACCGTTAGTCGGATACTAAAAGTATCAGCGACCACAACTAGATTACTGCGTCATACCTATTATATGAAGTTCCTAACGTTTTGTACGTCGAACCTATTTTAGGAGCGACTTAGTACAAATACAAGCCTCCACTGGGAAATCATTCCATAACATATATATATATATATATATGTATATATATATATAATGGATTAAATCCGACAAATATTTTAATATATTTTCTGTTTATACGTTATTTTTAGGGACACAGTATTAATTACATTTACCGGCTTGAATATAATTAATTACATTTACCGGCTTGAAAAATATGCGTCCTTTGACAGGAATCGAACCTGAATTCCATATGGAAACCGTCATTTGTCCTGACGTGCTGTTAACCATTCAGCCATAGAGGGCTTCCGATTTAACAGATTTCAAATGACTTCTTATAAACACAGACATTCGACGACCTTTCTCGATAATTCATTTCTGCTCCGTAATCCATTACATGCAATGTGTTGTCATTGTTTACGTTAGGTTACCTTTCGAAGCGACTTGAGGATGTTTTTTTCACACAGCAAAAATCATCGCTCGAGGGCTTTGTTAAAAAAAAATCATCTACAGCAAGGCATTTAAATAAGTCAATCTTTTTTTATGAGTAGTGTGACCAGACACTTAGCAAAGCCGGTAAACGGGCGGATGAAATTTTTGTAGAGTCAAAGTTCATCTAGCTCAGTTGGGTCGATGTGAGCTTCATATCTACATATGCGGCCAGTGCGGCGAGGAAATTGCATGGCTGGGTCGATAGTTTCGTTGACAGAAGCTAACAAGCCTTGGCGGAGGGTTTCCTAGTTCTACTCAACGGCTAAGGCGATCCTTTTCAAGTTTGAGGGTATTGGCTGTGGTTTAACTTGGAGAGGGATGGGTTCATCCAGGTCGACGTAACCACGATACGCTACGCATATATAAATAACTCTCTGGCTTTCATTTCAGATATGTGAAGTGAACTGGTCAGGTGATCAGTTGCGCATCAGCCCTACGACAACACCCAGCCATAGAAGTGATGATAATAATGAAAATGATGGTGTCTTCATTTTACATTGTCGGTCATGGTGAGAAATAACTTCAGTTCAGAGGCAAGCTTACGGAGTTATATATATATATATATATATATATATATATATATATATATATGTTAAACAAAATCAAAAACTGTTGATGTATTTAACGGATAATTTGTCAAAACCTGAAACTCCTATCCAGATACAGTCTCAAATAAAAACAACAATACTGAAAAAAGAAAGACACCCCCACAAGGGCAAAGTTACTTACTCAGTTACTAAGTAAAGTGCTCGAAGCCTAGATTGCTTAGACCAAACAAAAAAGTTACCAACGTTAAATCTTATGAAAAGGAGCCGAGTAATCCGAGTTTCACGCTCGTGCGATCTTCAGATGACTTGAACGGTTACGACTCTAGTCATCTTTTCATAGGATTTAACACACACACATACACACACAGCAAAATTGTTCAAATCGTCTAAAAGCAAAATGATCTATTTATTAGATTAAGATATGAACCGTTGTCTCTTCGAAATGATTAAAAATATCTTCGAGGTTTTTATGACACTATTGGACTCTATTTTGAGCAATAAGAATGTATAATTACTCTGTAAGCTTAACAGAAGAATCGTGATGAAATCGATCATAAATGAAAATGACATGTTCATCATTAATTAATCATAGCTAAGGATCGGAAGCTCATGAACGATTGAAATATTGTTCAAATATATAAATATTATTTCAGGATCCCTTTCCAACTTATTCAAGATGAACTTCGCCCACCCTAGCTTTCTAACTTTCTGTCCTGAAGTAACAAGGTGCCTCACAGGTTTCACGTACGATTTCATTTTCAAATCTTTTTTCACTACTCTTTGGACTGCTATAGCTGAAACAACTCACACACACGCCAAACGTTTTATGGATTGAGTTGGATCTTTTCTAATTGATCTCTTTAGCTCTAAGTTGAAATCATGATGATGATCCCTCTTCCTGTTGTGACCTCTTGATATAGTTTTTCTCTCTACTGTTCCCTGTTTTTTAAACTTATTCACCGGTCTTTTCATGGTTCTTGAATGAACTTTGAAGATGGAAGCCAGAGTATGAATGTTGGTAGCATTACTGAAGGCCTGAATGATCTTTATCCTCCCACCATTGCTCAATTGGGAAGATAGTGGTACTGAAACAAAACGATTTTAACCTGTTCTTTTTCTAGCTGAATATCTGAACAGGTTTTTCAGCGATTGTTACGAAAAATAGTGTCAAGGTGGCCAAACGTTTTATCTGAAAAGCCAGAAAAAAGAAACTCAGTTAGTGTAATGTTTTTTTATTATTATTTTATTTTATTTTATTTTTTTTACAAATTAAACATTTTGCAGGATGGAAAATTATGCTGTAACACAATCTGAACATTTTTGCAGTTACAGTTATATATATATATATATATATATATATATATATATATATATATATATATATATGTGTGTGTGTGTGTGTGAGAAAAAGAAGAAAATTATGTGTTAACTATTTATATTATTCAGACTATTGTCCTCATCTTTGTCGCCATATTTATTACAACGTTTCGGCCGTTGTAAGCTCCGGCCTTCTTCAGGTGGTTGGAATGTTGAACTGAACACTTTACTTCGCTCACTGGGGTAGACTGTTCTAGTTCCACGTGCCATGTTTTAATGGATGTCAGTTATCAGTTATTCAGATGATAGACAGGTGGAAATCTTTGCTTTGTGATGATGTGAACACACCAACATTTATTATTTTCGTGTATAATTTGAGGATACTGTTTAAATGTGCGAAAGGACAATCGGCTAATTCTAATTTTAATTCTATACCAACTGCACATTCATATTATGAATATAAAAGGGTATAATAATAATAATGATAAGAAGAAAAAGAAGAAGAAGTCCTAGAAAATGATTATAATTAACACTAGATACTTCGCTATTAAGTAATGTAATATAAAAGACTGTTTGTCTAAACGCCAATGCAGAAAAAAAAACAAATTTTATCTTACATAATATATTCTTGTGACACACGGTGGCTGTTAATAATTAAGTATAACTCAAGACTTCAATGTTAAAATAAAACAGTATTTAATTCCAAATGCAAATAAATACTTAACAAAACAAAGAAGTAAAAATCAACCAAAGATAATTAACCATTTCAGTAAATACCTTGTTAGTAGCGCGGTTCGGCTTAACGTCCGGTAAATTCTAAATCAAAACTCAAATCATTCACACTAATTCGACTGGATAGTTCCACTCAATAACACTCAATAATCACTCCAGTCAGTAGACTGACACCGCTATTTATACACCTGGTAGAAAACATATATTCATGAGTCCAGAGTGTCACGCTCGAACCTCGCTGTCAGTAGTTACGCATTTTCTGCCTATATGACATACACCCTTGTGCAAATTAATTGAAACAATCGCTTTGGTTTCCTTTCTTTCACCATACGGTAATTCGAATCAGTCTGGAGAGAGTTGGGTTCCGTCTGTATTATCTTGCCCAAGACACACCACTTTTACTGCAGCTGCCCTACATGTGGTGCCCCTATGTCTTTAATAATTTACCGAATCATGATCTTCTAGATCCTTTTATATGAATCCGATGGTCCCTCAGGGCTCTAACCTTGGACCCACATTGTCCCTTATCTTCATCAACGTCATTCCTGATGTAATCTGTTCCAAAATGCTGATGACACAACTATTTTCTCCTGTCTTCGAGAGATCTGAGAAACTAAAACTGGCAGCTAATTTTGGAAATATCTCCAATTAGTTGTTAACTGTGGCAAGTAATGGCTTGTAAATTTGAATGTCTCCAAAACGAAGCTGCTATGTTTTAGTTATCATAGGGAACCTTTTTGTCTTCCATAAGAATGGCTGATGCTAACCTTCAGGAGATTGTCGTAGAACAATTACAGTGAATCAATTGCTAGGTTAGCTGAAGGGAAGGTTAGTTAACTGCAACGTGTCAGACAATTCTTCTTGCCAGTATCCTTCTTGCCAGAATCCTTCTTGCACATTTATAAATCTACCACTCTCACTGAATATTGCTAGCATAGGTCTAGAAAATATTTTATATATGTTAAGATCCTCCACAAAATCCAAAGAAGGTTCTGTAACGTTATTATCTCGCCTATGTCTTTTCTATACATATTTCTATGGAAATTGTTGTAATACGTTTACACACTTGGTACCTCGACGGTACTTCTAGATTGACAACTAGCTCTCACAGTTTGACTGTTGAAATACATGTAACCGTAAGTAGTTTTAATAGGTCTCGCCTGTTGAATTCTATTCCGTTTTTCCTTTTCGTTACGATCTTCAAAAATTTGAATGCAGCGTCAATGGCCATCTTCTCTCTTCCTGAAACCTTTTCTTTTATCGTTTTTCTGGACACTAACGTCTTCTCATTCTTTTTCACTATGGCGTCTTATTTACAACATCGTCTTGTTTGCAGTGAAATGATTTAAAAATAAGTAGCAGAGCGTTAAAAATTGTGATATTCGTCTGAGAACCCCTCTCACAGATTAGTTCTTTGTCTCTTTCTCCTCGCCAGCGTCTTCTCATTTTCTTTCACTCTCTGTAACGCCTAGCGTTTTAGTGGTATTCTTACCTTGCTTGAGGAGAAACGGTTAAAACAATTTCTTAAATTATAATCACATAGAAATGATTAGAACATCGTTAGAGAGTATTTTTATAGGATTCCATCTTATCTAAAGCTCAGAGGTATTGTTTTGTTTACTTATATATTGTCAAAGTGAGTAGTATCGCTCTGGCAAAATCAAAGGAACCCAACGGGGCGTCTAGAAAAAACAAAAAAAAACAAAAAAGAAAAGGTAGTAAATGAATATAAATCTGCAAAGGAATTTAAAAAGATCTTTAAACAATTATAACTGCCCGGAAAATAATTTACAAGTAGAAGAGATTTAAAACAACTGCCAACATGTCAGACAATAGATTGCGATCTTAAAGTGTCATCATGAGGTCGAGTTCACATCGAGATTCTTCCCAGTTTTGATACAAATTACATAGCATTATTTTTTTGAAAGGCACCGAACAAGTATAATTCAGATGAGAGGTGTGCAAGATGCGCAAGAAAAACATTTACAGAAAGACCAAGACTTCTGGAACAATGTAATTTGGACAGACAAATCCAAAATAGAAATAACTGTGTACAGTAACAGAACACATATTTGGCGCCAACAAAAACAGTATCCGAGCACAAATATCTGAGACCAAATGTGAAGTATGGGTGTGGAAATGTCATGTGGTACAGAAGGCAAAGGTCAGGGCCAGAATAGTTAGCGATTAGCCTCGTTATGGATTGTCTTTGGGTTCTGTGTATATCCAAAAACGGCGCGAATTCAACAGAGGGCCGCAAAGATTCTGAAGCGTCGATACACTTCCCACACTCAAGCTAGCGACCGGGTAAACCACCCGCGGAGTGACGCTGAGCCAACCTGCAATACGCGTTCCTGTGATGTCATTCATCCCGCTGCCTCTTAAAATCTAAGCTGCCACCACTCTCTCCTAATAAAATGAATACGAAAAAGAAATGGTCCTTTTCATGGATATCATTTTATATAGTAGCATGGGAACCAGAGACGTCGTTTGCGGCTGTTTTTTTTTTTTTTTTTTGTAGCAGCTCACCAGATGGAAAATGTGATAGCATTTGTCAGAAGAGGCAGAAGCTGGTGTGAATAATGCAATATTAAAATGACCCAAATCATCCCAGTCAATTCACCAACGAATGGCTCAAAAGAAAGACGATTATACTGGATTAGTCTAGTGAAAGTCCAAGATCTTAATTCTATTGAGATTCTATAGGCGATTTGAAACGGGCTATGCATTCAAGACACGTCTCAAACATCACACAACTGAAATAATTGTATATAGATGAGTGGCTTAAAATTTCTTCCCACCGATGTCAGGGGTTGGTTGACAGTTGCCGGAAACGTTTAATTGGAATCATTTCTACTAAAGGGGGCAATTAGAACCTAATTATTACTAATTATTATTTATATTATTAATAATAATTAGTTATTAGAACCTAAGGTGTCTTAAATTTTTTCCTTCGTAAGAATTGCTATTTTTTAAATTTATTTTTTTAATTATCAGGAAGTGAGAGTGACAAAGAGAGAAAGAGAAAGACAGGGAGAGAAAGGGAGAAACAGAGAGATAGGGGAGGAGAGAAGGGTGGAGAGCATGGAGGGTGAAGGAATGGGAGAGAGACGAAGTGCGTGAGAGAGAGAGAGAGAGAGAGGTGGGGGAAGTATAAGGAAAGAAATAAAAAAGCCGAGAATAAAACAAGGGTCCCAAATAGAAAGAGAGGCGGGGAGAGAGAAAGGTAGTGAGAAAGATAGACAGAGAGAAAAAAGAGATAAGGAAAAACGAGTTCAAAGAAAAAAGAACATCGAGAGAGTGAAAGAGAGAGAAAGAGGGGGAGGGGGTAAAATTGAGAAAGATAACGAGCCGAGAAACTAAAAAATACCATGGATTCCAGTGTGTGTCTATACGTGTGTGTGTGTATGTATGTGTGTGTGTATGTGTGCGCGCGCGCGAGAGAGAGAGAGATAAGAAAGAGAGAGAGTTAAACATATACGGGGAGCAAAATATTGGGAAGAGAGGGATGAGAGAGAAGTAAAATATACAGGAGGAAAGCGAATAAATTAGAGAAAGAGAGAGAGAGAGAGAAAGAGAGAGAGGAAGAAAGAGAGAGAGAAAGAGACGAGAGAGGAGGGAGATAGACATAAAGTGAGAGGAGTGCGATTTACAAAGAAAGCGAGGTTAAAATATAGAGGAGGAAAGAGAATGAACGAAAGATAGATAGATAGATAGATAGATAGATAGATAGATAGATAGAGCGGGTAGAGAGAGAGAGAGAAAGAGAAAGAAAGAAAGAGAGAGAGAGAGCGGGTCGAGAGAGAGAGAGAGAGAGAGAAAAATGATATTTGTCCCATTGCATTTTGTTATAAAATTTTAATACTAGACGCAACTCAAGCCTCAATAAATAAATGTCCTCTCCAAATATAAGTGAGTGAATTTTTCGATTGTCTGATTTCTAATTCGACCCCCTTTTAAAGGTTATGTCGATTGAATAAAAAAAGAGGAAAATAAGGATAATTCATGAAATTATTCTCTGAAATGTTGGCATCTTCATTCAAGAATTGTTCACTATCATTTCCCGTCATTATTGGACTGAATATGAACCTCACTTTAATCAACAAAAAGCACTTTGCATTTATATAGATTTCCGATACTTTGTATAAATAAACATCAAACCCAACACAACTGGAAAGGATTGATTTGAGGGGAAACCAGTATATGAGAAGGAAAAGTTGGAACTCAAAACCGTAACTATAGAACATTTCAGCAATTGTCATTCGCATATTGCGAGTTTTTACGGCTTATCAAACTCTTACAGGTTATTTAAAGCCAGAAATTATTTTAGGATTGCAAGAATTTTTAAAAAGATAATTACAATTTACAGATAAAATTACTACTAATTAACCCATAACTGGAGCAGAAGAGGTGGATTTATACTTTTCCCCATGAGTATTTGCGCGTAAGTGAATATAATGAACTCAACTGGAATTGGAACAAGCCATTATCTATTACACTAACCACACATACAAGCTTACATCACTTCGTATTCCCAAGCGGTCACCCATCCAGGCACTGACCAGGCTCGCTTTTGCCTAACCGGTGTTTCGTGTGATATGGCCGTAAGCTTCTAGCGAGTTAACACCCATCATATATTTATGCATTTTAAGTTTTTTATATTTAAAATATTTTTTATTATTTTTTTATATATATACATATATATATATATATATATATATATATATATATATATATATATATATATATATATATATAAGTATTTATATATGTGTGTGTGTGTGTGTGTTTTTTTCAAAATATGCTTGAATATATAATAATATAATGGGCGATAATGGATATGTCCCCATTCACATAAATATAGTAGTAAATACTGTATGTTGATCTGCAGTGGAGATTCGTCTCCAGCTGTGCTGGACAAACACTCTGGTTCCGGGCAGAGAGAATCCCCAGACGAGGCTATGCCAAAGGGCAGCGTTTCGTATAGGGAAACAGCTACGCAACCCTATTTTATACGGGGCGTACGCAGAATTTTTGCCGAGCATACGGGCTCGGACACCCCACATTAAATTCGGTTTTGTGCCACATCTGACCACGTGTGACGGTTGTTAGATATCCTGCAGCTGGAGGTTCATTGTGGAATTCACTTGACTCACTTCTAGGCAGTTGACTACTTATACGCGCCGCTGGCAAATCTTATATGCTTTGTTCATGTCCTAAGTATTATCGTTCATTACCAACCTTCGTTTGAGTATTCTATTCAGTAACCTTCCCTTGGTTACAACTGTAGGACGCCTCTCCTTTTTAAATCCTCGCGAAATTATTAGCAATCTAGAAGTCAACCCAAAAATAATTTAAAGTTCGACTTATACACGGGTATGGTCGATAATTTCCAACTTTACAATTTTTGGTCTGACCTGTGGAGTCAAAAGTGCAGTGGGCGCCAATGGCTACATTTTGAAACAAACATTGTTGGGCGTCAGAACAAAAGGAGAAAGTTCATTAAATCTTCAAACTGATAATAAGAATTTGATAAATGAATTTGCTTTCAAGTGTTTCCGATTTGAGTCAGGGGAAATCAAAGAAAGAAGACGAAAGGAAAGAGAAAAAAAGAGAGAAGGAATAATTGGGAAGAGAAAGATGACAGAATTAAAAGAAAGAAGACGAAAAAAAAAAACGGAAAATAAAAAAAACACTAATAATGAAACGGAGAAAGATAAAGAGAGAAAAACAAAGAAAAGGGGAGGTAGAAGAAAAAGAATAAGTGAAAGAAATGATGTAAGCTGAAGAGAAAAATTGAAGGAAAGAAAAGAAGAAAGAAAGAAAGAAAAAGAGAATGAAGGTTAAGTCAAAAGAAAAGGTAGAGAAGAAGAGAAAAAAATGATAAAAGAAAAAAGGAAGGAAGAAAACAAAGAAAAAAAAGAAAGAAACGAGAAAAAAGAAGTACAAAGAAAAAACGTAGTACGAAGAGGATGACGAGAAAAAGAAGAGAGAACAGAAAGAAGAGGAAGAAGGAAAGCAAAAGAAAGAAAAGAAGGAAAAATAAGAAACGGAAATTTGGTGGAAAGGGTAAAATATAGTTTGCAAAGAAAGAAAAGAACAATAGAGTAAAGAGAAAGAAGAAAAAAGTAAGAAAATAAGAAGAGGAAGTCAAAGGTTTATTAGGGGATAGGACAAAAAAGTAGTTTGTAAATAAAGAAAAGCAAAAGTCGGAGAAAGAGAAAGAAGAAGAGAAAAGGAAGAAACAGAAGAAATAGAATCAAAATTACTATTAAGAGAAAGAGATAATGTTTGTAAGGCAAGAAAAATGGGAGAACGACAATAGAAAGTTTGAACGAGAGATAACATTTGAGAGAGAGAGAGAGAGAAGAGAGAGAAGATGGAGAGAGAAAGAAGAGGGGAGAGAAATTGAGAGAAGAGAAAGAGAGAGAGATAGGTGTAGAGATAAATGAAGATAAAGAAACCAAAATCAAGTTTACCAGGGAAAGGTCTTGCCAATAAACGTATTGAAACGATGATAAATAACTTAATAAATCAAGAAGGTCGTAAGCTTGCTAAACATTAAAGTCAGAGAGAGAGAGAGAGAGAGAGAGAGAGAGAGAGAGAGAGAGAGAGAGAGAGAGGGAGAGAGAGAGAGAATTGCCTCCAAACTACAACAAATTCCGAGATAAGCCATAATGATTTCAAAAACAGAAAAATGGACACATAGAAAATAGAAATGAAAATTAAATTATAAAAAAATACAGCAACAGTTGCCTAATTAACCGGATACCTTAATTAAATAATTAATACGTTCAATTCGATTGTAATCGAATTAAAACAGCAGGTGTTACTCCGGCGTTATGATTTTTATCAAACTTTCTGACATTTGAACGAAGTGTTTACTGATCATTTTTGCTAATTTTCCTTACATTTGTTTAATAACGTTTCCTCTTTCCTAAAAGAGGCGATGGAAAAGCAACAGTGACTTCATAACTTGAAGCAATTTTAAGGTGAATAAGATCACGACAGCTGACACCATCGAAAGAAACGAAAGTCAAGATCAATAAAAGCAAATAAAGGTGTGTTTTAGCAAGGTAAGTACTAAAACTAAAATTTAATTCGTTTTAATATATTTAATGTTGTTGCTGTGCGTGTCATCGCAGAATTGTTGTTGTTTATGTGTAGTTCCTCAGTCGGGACCCCCACGCTGCATGAAAAAGCAGAATAAATGAGAGACAATTTTCCTCAATTTTTCTTTTTAAGTCTCGATTCCTTTTCGTGGAAAGGAGTAATCGTTGTTTCTTAGAAGGATTGTTTCAGAGAGGGAGAGAAAGAGAGAAGCGAGAGAGAGAGAGAGAGAGAGAGAGAGAAAGAGAGAGAGAGAGAGAGAGAGAGAGGAATGCTCAGACGAGTATCCGGATTCTTGACATTCTAGTGCCACAAATTTATTTTTCTAAATGATTAAACCCCAAGCAAGGCGTTAATTCCAATAAGCAAGAAATCGGAAGAGAGTTCAACAGGCAGGAAGTGCGAGCAAAGGAACTATTAGAATAGAACTTACGGTCACCTTATTAATTTCAACAGTAAAACCTAGTTGCTAATTTAATAGTACGCTTAAATTCATGCAGTTGAGTTATCAAGAAGGAGGCTCATTAGAACAACTGCCATGAAAATATTTATAGTTAAGACAGAAGGTAGCCACAGGGGTAGGAAAGCGACTGAAGTCGAGATACCAGGTCAGGACCAATGACATCACAGACCCTTCTTTGAATTTTATCGAGAATCTCGATATATATATATATATATATATATATATATATATATATATATCAGAATCACCAGTCCAGATATGGCAGAAATATTCAATATACGGGCGAATGGTAGATTTATAAACGTGTAAGATAGATTCTGACGAGAAATATTGTCTGGAATGGCAGTGAACAAAATTTCCTAGCGATTGATTCAATATAATCACTCCATTTCATGTAAATGAAAAACCTGAGCCCAAGAAGGGGCAATGAGTTGCTCTCTTGGAGGTTAGCGTCAGCCATACTGATGGGAGGTTAGCATTAGCCATGCTGATGGGAGGTTAGCATCAGCCATACTGATAGGAGGTTAGCATTAGCCATGCTGATGGAAGGTTAGCATCAGCCATACTGATGGGAGGTTAGCATCAGCCATACTGATGGGAGGTTAGCATCAGCCATACTGATAGGAGGTTAGCATCAACCATATTGATGGGAGGTTAGCATCAGCCAAGCTGATGGGAGGTTAGCATCAGACATACTGATGGGAGGTTAGCATTAGCCATGCTGATGGGAGGTTAGCATTAGCCATGCTGATGGGAGGTTAGCATCAACCATACTGATGGAAGGTTAGCATTAGCAATGCTGATAGGAGGTTAGCATCAACCATATTGATGGGAGGTTAGCATTAGCCATGCTGATGGGAGGTTAGCATCAGCCATACTGATGGGAGGTTAGCATCAGCCATACTGATGGGAGGTTAGCATCAGCCAAGCTGATGGGAGGTTAGCATCAGCCAAGCTGATGGGAGGTTAGCATCAGCCAAGCTGATGGGAGGTTAGCATCAGGCATGCTGATTGAATGCAATAAATACTTTATGGGGATTACCCGTTTTGTCAAGTTTTCAGTCCTATATCGAAATTTAAGCAAAGAAATCAATCAATTGTATTCTTATTGGCATCAAACCAACCCGACTCAGTTTCGGGGGTTTCGGATCAAAATTCAGATCAGTCAGTATGGAAAGGTTTTAAATTTCATTCACTATCGGTGTCACACATCCTTTGTACTAATGCTTAGATATTTTTACGTCCTGGGTATGACTATAAACTAAATTCCCGTTCGGAGTAAGACGATTAAATACATCCGACAGCAAAGCCCCTGGTCAGGAGGTTTTCAGGAGCGTGGAACCACCTCTTCATTGCTGGTGTTCCCATGTCCACCCTGACCTGGGGTGGTGGTATCTCTTAGGGTCCCAGCTATGGGCAAACAGTTAACTCCCAAACTGGGATCAAAACACAATGAAAGTTTTAATGCCAGCAATACATTTTTATAAAAGATTATTACCAGCAATAAATTTCTGAAGGAACAAATTACCAGCAATAGAAATTTGAAAAAAAAAATTGCCAGCAATACATTTTTGAAGAAAAACAATTTGTAGCAATACTTTTTGAAAATAAAAAAATATTAACAGCAATAAAAAATCTTGTCTACCAACAATAAATTTTAAAAAATATATTACAAACAATGCATTTTTCAATATAAAAATACCAGTAATACATTTTTGAAAAAAAATATTACCAGCAACACATTTAAAAAAATACCAGCAATACATTTTTGAAGAAAAAACAATTAGTAACAATATATTTTTGAAAATAAAAAAATATTAACAGTAATAAAAATCTTGTCTACCAGCAATACATTTTGAAAAAAATATTACCAGCAATACATTTTCAAAAAAAAAAAAAAAATTAGCAGCAATACATTTTTGAAAAAAATATTACCAGCGATACAATTTTGAAATATATTACAAGCAATACACTTTTGGAAAAAATATTACCAGCTAAGTGTTGTCGGCATCAAATAACCGATTGGGGTCGATATGCCGTAAAACAAAACAAACCAAACCAAACGTTAGATATTTTTCTGTTTAGGAAAAAGATATAACATTTTTTTCTATGATTTTCATTATTATTATTATTATTATTATTATTATTATTATTATTATTATTATTATTGTGTGGTTTCATCTTGCCAGAGAGTAATTAAAGTACGTAATTACGAAGTCACCAGCGGGCTGTATGAGTAAAAAGGGGAGCTTTCAATGCACATTTGGGATGTTTTGTTTAGATGGAGAGATTTGACGGATTAGATATGTAGCTCCGAGATGCTGATGTTTCCATGAATTTTGTACTTACATGATTTTCGGTACCCTTCAAAAAAACTTCCCCACACAAGAATTGTAGTTTTAAGTTTCCACCTTTTCGTTTCTTCGATTTGCAGGTGCTTATAAATTGACAGTTTTTGGAATTCTTTATTTTAGAAACTTTGTTATCCTGTGGGCATGACATATCAATTACTTGGCAGCTTCCTTTTTTGAAATCTTTTTATTATTATTATTATTATTATTATTATTATTATTATTATTATTATTAATTTATTTCCTTTGATTTTTGGTGTGTACACATTTCGTTCCGGGTCCCGCCCAGAGACCTAAGGTCAGAAATGGAATCATGGCATTTTCTATTGACTAAAAAAAAAATACAACAAAAAACACCCCCCTCCCAAAAAAAACAAAACAAAAAACACAAACATATATAGATAAAGCCCTTCGTAAGGTATGGGTTGTACGCATGAGAACATTTTTTTGTATCTCTTTAAGGCATGGACTTCCAGGTATCCCTTCAATTAGTCTACTGGAATGTTTTCCAACCAATCCGAAGGCTCCAACTACAATAGGGATTGTGGATTTGTTCCTATTATTATTATTATTATTATTATTATTATTATTTTACCCTACCTGACCCACGCATTATGTAACAATAACCTCCTTAAACTATGCGAACGAACACTGAGCGGTGGAAGACTGGATACGCATCGTTTGGTCAGATGATTCACATTTTAATTTCATTTAACTCGATGGTCGAGTTTGTGTACAGTGAAGATTGTGTAGGGTAATTGGTCCAGTCTCCTTTTTGGACGCTGGGCAAGCTTTGATGAGTTTGTAATGGCGTGTAATGAGTTGCGTCCAAAAAAGAGCAGTCTGTTTTAACATATACACAAATCTCGCTGAAAAGCACTTGCATCCCGTTATTTTCAACGTGGTTCCAATATTGATGTTTTGTTCCAGCAAAATAATGCAACTCCTACTACCACTGTGCACATGTGACACGAAACTGCTTCTGTGTGCTCTCGGCCTAGGCACTCCCCAGATTTACATGCCTATTGAGCATCTCTGAGGATTTTGATCGATGACTTTGCGTTCACTTTCGCTCAAAATATCTAAGGAAAGATCTGAATTCATCTATTTAGTTCCTTATCTATGAGGTTAAATAGCAAAGCAATCTGGGTTTAGCCATCTTTCGCAACCAGTCTAAGAGAGAGACAACTCTGAATTTAAAACCTTCTCTTCCTTGTGTCTATATCTATTCATGGGGAAAGTTTTCATAAAATCAAAAAAAATTCAATCAAAAATAATGTGTTGGTGTCACTAAGACAATTGATGTCTGCATCCAGCATCGTCCTAGCACCTCCAGCGACGGCACTGTAAAAGTGCGTATTGGCACGTAAGTTTGCGTTGGATCATTTTAATGACATTGAAAGTGGGGACCCTGCTGCTCGATTAACAGTCAGTCCCACCTACACAGGCCTTACGCACTGGAGAGACAGGAAGCGGCAGAAACCTCATGGATACTGCGCTTTAAACATCATCCAGTTTCTCCATAGTCTCGATTCTAGATCTACATCCAATGAAGAAAAATCTGTAACTGACAGTCCTGGAACGTGCATAGATAAATAAATATACCTATATATAAATAGTCCACAATTACCATGACCGTATCAGTCCACAATTATACTTAATTCTCCCAGCAAAATTAATATCACCGCATAAATACTAATAAGTATTAGAAATTGGAATTTCTGCCATTTACATATGCGCAGTCGCCAAATCCGTCTATGAAACTCTGGAATCAGCCTGATGAAACACCTTTTACTTGTATTAATTATATATATATATATACATACAGAGTGCAATGGGTAAATTGTCGTCTAAATGACGCAAAAATGAAAATAACACTGATATCTCATTTTATCAGATATACAGGATGCGATGGGTAAATAGTCCTCTAAATGACGCATACATGAAAATAACACTAACATCTCATTTTTAACAGATATACAGAGTGCGATGTGTAAATTGTCGTCTAAATGACGCATACATGAAAATAACACTAACATCTCATTTTTAACAGATATACAGAGTGCGATGTGTAAATTGTCGTCTAAATGACGTATACATGAAAATAACACTAACATCTCATTTTTAACAGATATACAGAGTGCGATGTGTAAATTGTCGTCTAAATGACGTATACATGAAAATAACACTAACATCTCATTTTTAACAGATATACAGAGTGCGATGTGTAAATTGTCGTCTAAATGACGTATACATGAAAATAACACTAACATCTCATGAGCTGCTTTCGCTAGTTCCCAGATTTCATGAATTTAAGCGCTCAACTAGGCTGGCATCTCGCTCTCACACTTTCACTGTCGTAACTGTTAAATGTAGCTGTCTCTTCTACTCCAATAGCTTCATGTCTCGCACTTCTCGCCTGTGGAATTCCCTCCCCTTTTCCTGTTTCTCTGATGACTATACTCTCCATCTATTCAAATGTAATGTCAATCAACATCTCCAGATGCCCTGATCTATCCCCTATCCTTCTCTTCATCCTTTCCTCTATCACTCCTCTTTGCTCTCGCTCCAACTCTCTGTAACCCCTTGCGTGCTAGTGGCTTCTCGCCTTGCTTGCGGTGAAACGCTTGAAAAGAAAAAGATATATTCACATAATCAGCATTATATAAAATACATATAACCAAGCTAGTGAGGGCGCCCCAAGGCGGTGTAATGGTTAGCAAGCTTGTCTCGCTAGATCAATTACGGCTGAGTAGTTAGTTCGATCCTCACTGGGTGCCCCATGCTTTCGGCCTTGAGCCACATCTAAGCTACGCTTGGAAAATCACTATAACCAAGCTAGTAATGCGGAATCAGAATCAGACCGGAAATAGGACAAGAACAATTTGGTTTCATTAAAAGCAATGGAAGACGAAGTACGATATTTATTTGCCGAATGATATCGAAGAGATCTATACAAATATAGACGGATATATACTGAGGTTTTATCGATTACGTTAAAACAAGATCTATTTGAAAAGGACGTCAGTATAATTCAGTACTTATACGGCAAACCGTTTGCATGCGGATAGAAAATGAATTTAGGTACACACACACAAAATAGATACTCAGAATCAGTAAGAGACAGCAGACATTTCTTGAAGACGTAATGAGGAAAGACGGCATGGAAGACGTAACCATCACGGGGCATATCGAGAGCAAGAGAAGCCAGCCAACCACAAACTTGGTAAGCTTGTCTGAATGGATGGTGGATGAGAGGCTTCGTAAAAGGAGAAACACTGCTAAGGGTCACAAGGGGTAAGAAGTTGCGGCCATGAGCAATCATGTTCTGGAGAGATATCGCAGATAGATAAATAAAATAAGAACACACACACACACACACACACACACATATATATATAGGCATGCCGGCCTTTTTCGCAAGCTCCAGGGTTATGGCATTACGGCTCGATTGTTTGACCTAATACAAGCATTCCTGTCAAACCGTGAATTGAAGGTCGTTCTCAATGGATTCTCTTCCAGCTCCTATCCCACGAACGCAGGTGTTCCCCAAGGCTCCATCCTAGGCCCTACTCTGTTCCTTATCTTTGTCAACGACCTTCCTGACGCCATAGATTCCCAAGTAGGCATCTACGTGGACAACACTACAATTTACTCCTGCCTCAAAAACAAATCTAGTGTCGCTGACAAAACTAACCTGGCCATGCGTCTCGAAAAGGACCGCCAATCGGTTGTGAACTGGGGCAGGAATTGGCTGATTAACTTTAACGTCTCAAAAACAAAACTGTTATTCAAAAACAAACTGTTATTCACCACAGAGATCCTTCCCTGCCCCCCCCCCCCCGTTAGAATGTCTTAGGCTCAACTTCTCGAGAGCTCCTCTTTGTAACTACTAGGTCTCACATTGACTGCTGACCTGAGATGGAACAAATATATTGAGTCAATTGCCTCGCCTACCGCAAGGAAAGTTGGCTCCATCTGTCGCGCCAGGAAATTCTTCTCCCCGGAATCAATCCTTCAAATCTACAAATCAACCATTCGCCCTTGCATGAAGTATTGCTGCCATATATGGTCTGGAGCCCCTTCTGTTCGCATCGGGGTTTTTGATAAGATCCAGAGACGAATATGCAATGTAATTTGCCCTGATCTGGCATCTCGTCTGCAGTTGCTCTCTCACAGACGTTCCGATGCCTTTCTCTGTTTTTACAAATACTTTCACGGTAACTGCTCCGATGAGCTTGCTCCCAGACTTCCTGAATTTAAGCGTCCAACTAGGCTGGCATCTCGCTCTCACAATTTCACTGTCGAAAATGCTAAATGAAGCCGTATCTTCTGCTCCAATAGCTTCATGTCTCGCACATCTCGCCTGTGGAATTTCCTCCCCTTTTCCTGTTTCCCTGATGACTATACTCTCCATCTATTCAAATGTAATGTCAATCAACGTCTCCAGATGCCCTGATCTATCCCCTAACCTTCTCTTCATCCTTTCCTCTATCACTCCTCTTTGCTCTCGCTCCAACTCTCTGTAATCACTTGCGTGCTAGTGGCTCCCCTCCTTGCTTCAGGTGAAATGCTTAATATATATATATATATATATATATATATATATATATATATATATATATATATATATATATATATATAATTTTCTAAGCATAGCTTACATGTGGTACATGGCCGAATGTATGGGGCACCCATTAAAGGTCCAACTCACTATTCACTTGTAACTGTTTTAGCGGGAGAAGCATTACACCACACCAAAGTGCCAAACACACACCCATATATATATATATATATATATATATATATATATATATATATATATATGTGTGTGTGTGTGTGTATTTTAGTTTTAATCCATTCAAGTCTACGAATTAATTTATTGGTGACTGTACAAAATTGATTAAGAAAACTTCCAAAATTTTCTTTCAAATGATTTTTATTTTCCGAAGTACTTTCAATATCATCTGAGACTATCTTTGGGGTTGCATATTTATGGATGCTTTTTTTTTTTTTTACTTCTATGCAAGGGAGGTAACTTATGTGTTTTTTTTTTAAAAAATCTTGAATTATAGTATTTTAATTTAGTATTGCTATACTCGTAGTATTTATTTTTGGCCGGCATTGTGGAAGTACTTATATAAAGTGCTTTCAGAATTTTAAGTTTTTGCTTCTTATTATCTGGATGGAGCACTGATATTTTTTCGACTAATATCTGCCTAAACTGTGAATGTGAACATAGGTGTTCCTTTAAATGGCCTGAGATGACGAGAATGGCTTACGTTTCACTTGAACGATCATAGCTGCTAAGAACTGCGTGTAAGACAATTCTTCTCTCCAGAGTCTATCGTATATAACTATAAGTCTACCATTCGTCCATGCTTAGAATATTGCTGCCATATATGGCCCGGAGCTCCTGCTTTATATTTAGAGATCATTGATAAAAACCGAAAATGGCGTCTTGGCTTCAGTCACTTTTCCACCGCCGTAAAGTTGTCACCCTGTGCCTTTTCTATAAATACTTTCATAACTGTTTCGGCGAGCTCTTCGCTATCGTACCTAGACTTTAAGTTCAGTACTAGATTGGCGGCGAGGTCTCATCAATAGTTTAGTTTACTATATGTAACCTATATATGTAAGTTCTATGCTAACACTTTCTTTTCTCGCACTTCTCGCTTGTGGAACTCCCTTCCGGCTCCATGCTTTCCAGTCAACTTTAATCTTCAGAAAGTTAAATGCAATGTCGTAATTAATCTTCCTTTGTTCCCCCTCCTTAGTAATATTCCTGTTTTCTAATTCTTCCACATCCAGTAACCCTTTGTATCTTAGTGGCTTTATTGCCTTACTTGGGTTGAACTTGATTAAAAATAGAAAAAAAAAAACAAAAACCAAAAACAAGAAGACTTTCAAAAAGCTTTATTAAGAACAAATCATCCCTGTAGTGAAAGATCAGGATTAACAAAAAAAAAACAAATCTTTCACAGAAGAGGGAATACCTTATTAAATATATTTTAAAATCTATTATAATTTTTAACAAATACCTTGACATGTTGCGACCCCTAGTGGAGAGGAATTCTCTATATGACGTCACTTGTATGTGAAAATTAGTAAAATAGTACTGTATATTTCCTAAAGCGACAGGTTTTTTTTATTGATTAGTTTTCTACGGCCTTTTAACCGGCTGCAGGTTACTTAAAACCAGAAAATATTTATAAGAAATCATTTTGAGAGATTATCAAGCTTTAGTGATACAAGTCGTACTAATTAACCCATAGCTGGGGGAGAAGAGTTAGGTTTATACCTTTCCAAAGCGTATTTGCACGGAAGTGAATAAATCGAACCCAACTGGCATTGGAACTCGGCTCTCCAATTAACAATTCCGAGCCATTATCAATGACACCACACACACATCCAGTCTTACTGCACCAGGTATTCCCAAGCGGTCACCCATCTAAGTACTGACCTGACTTGATGTTGCTTAATTCGGTATCGTACGGAAAGCGGTATTTCAATGTGATGTGATCTTAATGCCAGCTAATCCAATAAAGTATTTTCTTGATGACATTGATCACATTAATGTTTCTGGAAATGACTAGAGATTGTTGAAAATACTCGAAGAGAAACATTTTGGATAAGTTATTACAAGGACGGTCCGTACAACGGCAGAAACGTTGTAATAAATATGGTGACAAAGATGAGGACAATAGTCCGAATAATGTAAATAGAGCATAGTGTTCTGACTTCAAGACAAGACCGACCGGGACTACGTCAGGTCAAACCGAGAACATGTCTATTTCATTGGGTAAGATAACAAAATCCCAGCATTCATTTGTGTGCTTCTGCTTATAAAAGGGCAGGGGAAAGTGTTTTACAGTCATTCCCCAAATACACCTCCCTGAATAGATATATATGGGAAGTAAAAATATATATTTCCATAATTTCCTTAATATAATATTCAATCCAAAATAAAAAAAAAACGAATTCATTCACACACAGTCACAAACACAGAAACAGTTGAATAAAAATGTAGTCATTAATATAACTAAAGATATTTAAATACTTTAATCCATAGATGCATAAATACGTGTATTCATATACCTGTGTGCATGTATATGTCTTTCAAATTGTCTTGAACAACCTTATACAAAGGCATGTGCTAACATCTTTCAGTGATTAAACGCATCGAACTCCTCCCGATTTGTCGTACCCAATTAGTAATAAAGTATATATAAATAGCTACAGATCAGCTAGACATGTGAAAGGAAGATTCAAATAATCAGTTAAAACAACTGATTTTGTGTATATATCATGATTATTTAAAAAAAAATATAATTTTTAAAAAATAAAAAATAATTATAATTTAGGCTCTACTTATGTATTGAGCACTGTTATTTAAAAATAAAAACAAAAATATTAAAAAACTTCGGATTATCAACCTAACGGTTCTTTCCTATTTTTCTATATATTTGCACCCCCCACACACATATATATATATATATATATATATATGGCTCAAACACTAATATTCCATGGTTATAATTTATTACATTGGAATCGTAATCAGGATCCAAATCATCAGACCTTCAAATTCAAAAAGAAATCAGAAAATATATATAAGATATATAAGATATTTTACGATTTCTTTTTGAATTTGTAGGCCTGATGATTTGGATCCTGATTACGATTCCAATGTAATAAATTATAACCATGGAATATTGGTATTTGAGCTTTTTATGTTATATACTTGCTCTGTCCTGGACATTGAGTTCTACCTGGATTCTATCCTCTTGGTAAATTTTTAAATTTTACTTTTTTAGATTTTACATTTTGATTTATATGTATATGTGCGTACTTGTGTGTGTATGTGCGTATATGTGCATATATGTAGGAGTGTATATATGTATATGTATGTATGTATATGTATATGTATGCGTATATATGTATATATATATATGCGTATATGGATGTATGTATATGTAGGTAGATGGGTATGTAGATGTGTTTATATGTGTGTGTGTATGTTTTGGTATGTATGTATTCATATATATCTGTATATGAGTGTATATGTATGTATGTCTAGTTAGACGGATAGATATAGGGATACATTGTTTATTTGTTTAGATGGGTGTATGTAATTGTATGGAGATGTAAGGATTTATGTATATATGTTTATATGCAAGTATGTGTATGTCCGTATGTATATATGTGTGTAAATGTGTATATATGTTGGAGTGGATGTGTATGGATGTATGTGCATATGTATGTATATGTGTATGTGCATGTGTATGGATGTATATATATATATGTATATGTATATGAATATATATATGTATATGTGTGTATATGTGTACATGGGTATATGTGTGTGTATGTGTGTACACGCCTATATGTATGTATGTATGTATGTACGTGTATATGTTATTGTGTATGTGTGTATACGCATGTGTTTTTGAACATAGAAGTATAGGTCCTTGCTAGATTAGATAATCGTTATATTTATTTTTTATATGTTTATATTTGATTTGTAACCTGTAGTCGATATTAATTTTGTCAAATTTTCTTAATTACACAGCGGCCCTTTTATAGATGCTCTTCAGTTTTAGTTCCCACCGCCCCATCTCTCTCCCCCACCCCTTTTTCCTTTCTTTTCCTCCCCCTCTCTCATCTTCTGATCGTTAAGATTAGGTCGTCTATTGTGTGTGTATGTCACCACAAAATGTATCCTTTCTGGTTTCATCTTTAATGTATTAGACATCCGACAACGTTCATATTTCTCTCACTTTAACCGTCTTTGACTCCCCTCTCTAAAACTTCTCAATGTTAAGTTTTAATCTCCCACCTTCTCTCGTTTGTTACCCCTCTCTATAGTTCTAACATTCGTCCCACACTCTTATACTTACACTCTGTCTAAATTTTATTTTTTATTTCCGGAGTTGTTTTTTCTGTTTTCTTTTTGAATTTGTAGGTCTGATGAATTGGATCGTATTTACGATTCCAATGGAATAAATTATGACCATGGAATATTAGTGTTTAAGCCTTTTTGTTATATCCTTACTCTGTCCAGGACATTGAGTTCTACCTGGATTCTATCCTCTTGGAATTTTTTTTATACAAAATACATACGTATGTGCATGCATGTATGTATATATATTTGCATATGTATGTGTTTATTTACCACTAATATTATCTATCTATCTATCTATCTATCTATCTATCTATCTATCTATGGAGAGAGAGATAGACAAAGAGAGACAGAGAGAGAGAGAGAGAGAGAGAGAGAGAGAAGAGAGAGAGAGGTAAGTGTGAATGTAAACTAGATAAGGAGATATTAGCAACTGTATATGTATGCGATGCGTGCAGAGGTAGATTAGCAAAAAAATATTTATTTAATTTATGCTGCGAACAAAACAGTGCTCAATGTAAAGAAACCAAGCTATGGAGTATATATACTCATATACCTACCTTTGTAGTGCAACTTAAAGATTCATGGTTTTCCAAGTCGCCAGGCACGAATGGCGAATGAACCACTTAATACAGTTTTTTTTTTTTTTTTTTTTTTAAATACGTGATCTCATGGGAGGAACACTAAATTATTCGCAGATTCAAAGCTCAAAGTTAATATAAACTTAATATTATTGGAGTGTAAATTCAAAATATACAATGTATGGAGGAAGAGATCGCGAAAACAAAAAAGCATTTAATTAGAAAAATTATAAATCGTAAGAAGCAAGCAATATGATAAAAAGGAGTGGGTAGGTGCTGTTAATTGTATTATTTTTTTTTATAAATAATCTCTGTTTCAAGGGAGTAACACTGTACAGCATATGAAGCTAACTTTTAATAATATTAGGATATAAACTAAAAAACAAAAACTTTAGAAGGACAAATAAGTTAAAAGGTGAGAAAAAAAAGGAAAATTATATAAAGATTGAAACTAGAAGTGGTCGAGCAATGTACACCGGAAAATAACTAAAGAATATAATATAAATGCTCTACCATTGAGGAATTGAGCTCTTTTCCTTTGGTGTGTCTTGTTAACATACACCCTTAGGATTTGCTTACTTTTTGCATTGACATATATATTCATAATTTTGGAAATACATATAATTTATGGACGTTGCTTGACCAACAATTTTTTTTGTACTTAATGCAGTTTTTAAACATAACTTGTCTAATGTTTTCAATGATTTTGTCGACTTCAATAAGCAATTATAAAAATAGTTTTCGAGGGGTTAAGAAATTTATTTCGATAAATAAGCTCTAAATTTCCATTGTTTTTTTTTTTTTTTCTGTGTCGTGTCGTCACACGTGGTCTTGGGTGTCACGTTGGCCTTTTCAAAGTGCCGTGTCTTCACACGTCAGTTTGCAGTGCCTTGTCTGTTTGTTTTTATATTTGTATATGCAGGTACAACACACATACACACATACACGCACGCACGCACGCACGCACACACAGAGATATGTATGTATTGTGTGATATATGTATGTATGGATATGAGTGTATGTGTTCGGGTCGTCTGAGATTCGAACATATTGGTAGGGTTTGCATTTTTGTCTAGCCTACGCATTCTAAAACAAGGATATATATATATATATATATATATATATATATATATATATATATATATATATATATATATGTGTGTGTGTGTGTGTGTGTGTGTGTGTGTGTATATTATTTAATAAAATATATCTTTCTGTGATCTATATGATTTGGATAAAATTATAAATAAAAATTTAAATTGTATTTTGCATAATGAAATTTGACATTCCCAAAGTTATTATCAATATTTTTTTTATCAGGATAGACATTTACAAAGCGAAACTAACACAACATATTGATCATATGGATATAAGCACATCCTGGAAATATAATGTACGGTTAATATTGAGGGCTCTGAAAGAGAAATCAGTTCTCACCCCAGCTATGGGTTAATAGCTGGCTACTTTGGCTTTGATTGGTGAAGGAAAAATCTGAATTACCACATTTGGATAGATGGAATTCGTTAGCTTGGGAATACATCTCAAGGAATGAAAACTCAGACAGGAAAAAAAACCCTTCTTCAGAATAGGGAGGTTGGGTGTTGGATTAAACACTGCACCCCGTGGAATAAATCGATGAGAAAAACGTCTCTTTTGTATATCACAGGTGACTAGGCAAATAGCATAGCTTTAACATATGTCCATCATTTGGTTAATATCAATATTGTTATGAAAATATTGTCTTGCCTAATAAAATCTGACAGAGTGGATATATTAATACGTTTGAGCAATTGTCAGTATCATTAATTCACCTACTTTCTTCCTCAATTTCTTTCCCTAAATACGATTCTGCCTTTCCATCTTTGTCTTTATTGTCTTCTGTCCCGCGTTTTTACTTCCACCAGAATTCTATTCACTTCAGCTCTGAAATAAATTCTCCCACCGGAAGCGAATAATGTCGCATTGTACGCAAGCGCAGTGAACACCAAAACCGGAAATTAGGTGAGAAATGAAGCATGACATTATTCAACCGTTTTACAGAAGGAACCTTCTGGAACATCTGCCACTTGTCCAGACGCATGGCAAATTGGTCTCCGGGGTAGATAAAGAACGCTGATCCTCTCTTCATTGCCAGAAGCCATGTTGAAAGGAAAATTCGAGCAAACAAACAAAGTCAGTTATAAATAGATGAAACTGGTAAGCCTAGAAGATATATGGAAATAGCACTAAATTGCTAACACTCTACCTTTCCAGCTCGCGAGCTATCAGTCTGTTAATATGTATTTATCGATCCCTCTCAGTGTGTTATATTTCTCTATCTATATAATAATCGATATCTAAATTTGCATGTCTGTATGTAAGTTATTATCTTCAGTGTATTGTGTCCCTTCAGGAAGTGGGCGATTGTGGCTCTCCATAATGTCCTACCCTTTGTAGCTCTGAGCAATGTTGCTCTTTTTACAATTCCTCACATTACTGTTCCGTCATCCATTTTACACAAACATTTTTAGTCGATATTCCTGTTTTCCTTTTGCCTTCAGTATGTCATACGAGTATCAACTTTTCCGGACCTTCTTTCCTCATTATGTTTCTAAGAAATTTCAACTGTCTCTTTTCGATTCTAAGTTTATGTTTCCTTTTTGTTTCCATGTTTCTTCGCTGCTTATATGCTTCTTGCATTCTCTTCACCATTCTGTAGAACCTCAAGTGTCTTCTTCATCTTCGAGGAAGTTGTTCAGCACTTATAAAGAAGGACTGCTCATCACATTTTTCTTTCTAGGGAAATTTTCCTTTTTTATTTGAATATTTTAATTTTTGGGAGGAATTTTTCTATTCCCATGCACCTACGGATTTCAGTGTCACAATTTTCGTTGTCGTATTACATCTTCCAGATATTTAAATTTTTCTATTTGCTTGATTTCGGCCTCTTCAGTTTGTACTTTGCATGTTGGGCTGTTCCATTTTGCTGACAACCGTATATTCTCTCTTCTTTCTGTTTCCATTTTCTCAAACTTTGTTGTTGCTTACATGTTCAGTCTATGGTATTCTTAGCATCCTTCTGTAGATTTTTGTTGCTTCCACGTCTGGAAGTCATCTTTTGTTATCCCAATTCATCTTCGGATTTCAGTGTCACACTTTCTGTCCTTTGTTAAAACACTTCCCAGATATTTAAATTTCCCTGTTTCTTAATAATTTGCGTAGCTTTTGGAAGGCATCTTTCACTATCCCAATTCATCTTCGGATTTCAATGTCACACTTTCCGTCCTTTGTTAAAACACTTCCTAGACATTTTTATTTTTTTGCTTATTTGATTTTGGTATCTCCAATCTGCAATTTGCATGTTGGGCTGTTCGTTTTGCTGACAACTTCGTCTTACGATTGATGTTTAGTCCTTTATTGGCATGAAAAAGAATGGTAACAAACAGTTCTCCAATCAATCGTTTTTTGGTTTTTTTTTTGAGAAAAATCAGTGTTGAAAAACCTGCGCTGCAAAACCTCGTGTTTCAACAGAAATTTATCTTCATACTATTCCTCAAAACTTCGGCTGCAGACTCTGTGGCAAGACACATTTGTTGGGTATTGTCTCCATCATCTAGCAGGGTTGATGAAATCAAAGTCAACAACATTATTATATAACCGTCAAACCTTTTCGTTTTAAGTTGTGGTATTCGATTCGGCTGACAACGAGTAATCTTTATTTTTATTATGTTCTTGTTGTCCCTAATGATGATGTTGATGATGATGATACAGGTGCTGCTGCTGCTATTCCGTGCCATTCTGCAGTTTACAGCGCAATCTCATTCCCACCCTCTAATATTCTCTACTACTCACACTTAAACCAATCTCCTTATAAGTAACGGAAAAGACGATGACTATAAGAAATTCCCAGAAACTGATTCTTAATGAAGAATTCACATATGAAGTGAACGAGTAAAACAAACTCTTGAATGAACGAATTTATTAACCGATTTACTATTTTTGTTTCTGCTTTGACAGTTCTGATTCTAACTCGGTCTTTTACAATCTACACAAAAAAGTATTCTAGCCAAACATTTTAGCATAAACACAGGGTGCGATGAGTAAATTGCCGCCATTTTATATTTTTAATTTCGCGCATGCCTGTTGTTTGTTTTTGATTTTGTCGTCTGCACTGTATAGAAGAGTCAGTTGGGCACTGTCTGTGAGAAAAAAGACCACCATGATGCAATTCACTCTGCCAGAAATTTTAAAATTAAAAGAAAAAATAACCAAAAAAGGTTGATAAGCCGTAAAAAATAAATCTGACAGACTAAAGGCATAGAAATCATAACCTGCTAAATAGATGTACGCTAAGCATGTCATATGTTGAAGGTAGAAGAGTTACTAATGTAAAACACAAGGGTAAAACCATCAAATTACAATTGTAAATACTCATGTTACTCTGACATCTTTCAATTTTGTGAACGATATTTACAGCTGGCTTTCATTGATATTGATTAATTTCATTAATTAATAAACTAAGCATGTCATATGTTGAAGGTACAAGTTTTACCAATGGTTTTGCTGTTCGTTGAAGTGCCCGCCATTCAGCAAAGCAGTAACCACATGCAAATTATACAAAAGACTTCCACTTCCTTTGGTATTATCTTCCGTCAATTGCAGTAGATAATTCCTTCTTCTATGGCCATGTTTCTTCAGTTCGTTGTCAGTCATGGCTCTCCACAATTTCCTGTCTTTTGTAGCTCTTAGAAAATTTTCTCTTTTTGTTATCTCTCCTAAACCCTGTTTTTCTAATTATTTACACAAGCTCGTTAGGCAGGACGTATGTGCTGTTTTCCTTTGTCTCTCTTGCATTCAGTATGTCCTGTGAGTGTCAAATTTCCCATACCCTCTTTCCTCATTATGTGCCTTAGAAATTTCAACTCTCACTTTCTGATTTTAACTATAAGTGTGCTTTTTGTTTCCATTTTCTCAAACTTTGTTGTTGCTTACATGTTCAGTCTATGGTATTCTTAGCATCCTTCTGTAGATTTTTGTTGCTTCCACGTCTGGATGTCATCTTTTGTTATCCCAATTCATCTTCGGATTTCAGTGTCACACTTTCTGTCCTTTGTTAAAACACTTCCCAGATATTTAAATTTCCCTGTTTCTTAATAATTTGCGTAGCTTTTGGAAGGCATCTTTCACTATCCCAATTCATCTTCGGATTTCAATGTCACACTTTCCGTCCTTTGTTAAAACACTTCCTAGACATTTTTATTTTTTTGCTTATTTGATTTTGGTATCTCCAATTTGCAATTTGCATGTTGGGCTGGTCGTTTTGCTGACAACTTCGTCTTACGATTGATGTTTAGTCCTTTATTGGCATGAAAAAGAATGGTAACAATCAGTTCTTCAATCAATCGTTTTTTTTTTCTGGAGAAAAATCTGTGATGAAAAACCCGCGCTGCAAAACCTCGTGTTTCAACAGAAATTTATCTTCATACTATTCCTCAAAACTTCGGCTGCAGGCTCTGTGGCAAGACACATTTGTTGGGTATTGTCTCCATCATCTAGCAGGGTTGATGAAATCAAGTCAACAACATTATTATATAACCGTCAAACTTTTTCGTTTTAAGTTGTGGCATCCGATTCGGCTGACGATGAGTAATCTTTATTTTTATTAATATATATTTAAATTTTTGTATTTTGGTGTCCCCAGTTTATAAATTGCATGTTGGCCCGTTTCCTTTTGCTAACAACCATACATTTAACAATTGATATAACGTCCTGTTTTCTCGTTTTATTTTACTACCTTCTGTAGGAGTTCCTGGGATTTCCTTTCTGTAATTGGTATCAACACATTGTCATCTGCATATCTAATATTGTTAAGATAATATCCACAAATAATAAATCCTGTTAGAAACTTTAGTTCTCTTAGGGTTGCCTCGTTGTAATGGCTGGATTAATCCGGGAAGGAAACCCATATTTGTCTTAGACCCATTTCTGTTTTTGTGTGTTTACACAATTAATTTTCTTACGGTATGCAGGTGACCTGATCCCAGTATAAGTCATGGATTATTCTGTGACAGTTGGAATGTTTCGGATATGAGAATAAAAGTAGAAGATAAAGGTTTTTATGGTGATTTTCTAAGCTTAGCTAAGATGTGGCACTAGGTTATAAGTGTGGGGCACACAGTGAGGATCGAACTCACTAATCAGTCGTAATCGATCGAGCAGGGAAAACTTGCTAAAAATTACACCACGTCGAAGTGACCAAGAGGCTTTGATGGATCCTAACAAATGATGTGCATTTCATAAAAAAGGGTAATTGATCATTGACAGACTTTAAAAGCTCTCTGTAGCTGAGCAGCCTAAAGCACACCTAGACTCACGGTATTTTCCTCTATGAGAGGAACTCAAGTTTAAATGCTATCGGAAGGCATATTTACTTTAATAAGACTTTTGAATGTACAGGATAGTAAACGGAAATATACATATTTTAAACACAGTAATGCCGACAGTAATGTGTATCCATCTATTATAACATTTAACGTAATAAGAAATATATATATATATATATATATATATATATATATATAGAAGATCCTTAACTTGTTCAGTTCTTAAAGAAAAAAAATCATTTCTAGGTCACCCTATCGGCTCATGTTTAATTCTTCCTTTCTTTCCTTTCTTTTACTTCCTTTCCTCACTCACTCTCTCCTTCTCTCTCCCATCCCATATTTTTTCATTCTCTCATTTTTTAAACCTCTCCTCTCGCTCTCTTCCCATTCTCTCCCTTTCTTTTAAAAACCTTATATTGAATTTTTTCTTTTTCTTTCTTCATCTTTTAATATCAAACCGTTTCCCTTTTCTTTTTCCTTTTCCTTTTGTCTTGATAAATTAACTTCATTTATTAAAAAGAAACTTCGGTCTGAAGAGATGAATATTTGTATATTCATTAAATAATTTATAAAACCGAATGGATTTTTAAGGACTTTCAAGGACTTTTAAAGATCGTCTGTACTCATTATATTGCTCTGTAACTTACATTGAACTCTCTTTGGATTAATGTCCTCCTTGGAATTATCCTACTAATTATCAATTGATATTATACACACACACACACACACACATATATATATATACACACATACATATATATATATATATATATATATATGTGTCTGTGTGTGTGTGTGTGTGTGTGTGTGTGTGTGTGTGTGTGTGTGTGTGTGTGTGTGATTGAGTCTGTGTATCGGCGCGGAAAATGAAACTTACAAGCAGATTTCCTATGACGGCTGAAACTGGTGTGTTCGCCTCACTGAAGTTAAGCAATATCGAGAACGGTCAGTACTTAGATGGTGGACCGCTTAAGGATACTAGTTACTGGAACCAACTACCTACAACATGAAATGTGTATCAACTTTAAATAATCCCAAAATGGTTGCTAATGCGTAAACAAAAGAAATCAGCCATTCCGTGAACAACTTCGCAGCAATGTCATTCAGAATGGTACGAATCAATCGCTACTTACTTCCCTTCTATGTACAATCTTTAAAACTTTACATGCAAAGTCAATCGCCATCTTTTGTCTTCTTGAACCCAGTTCATCTTTTGTCCTTAATTCAATCCTCCCTGTACTCAGTCTTCGTTTTCAGTTACATTCCTTGTAACATCCTGTGTACTAGTGGCATTACCGCCTTTCTTGGGGGAAATGATTAATATACTAGAGGAATATTATTTATTACGGAATATTACATAGAAAACATGTCAAAATCGCTACACAATTGCAGTCGTGTTTCGATGCATATCAAATACATCTCATCAGGCAATTGTAAATTACTGGCGATTTATTAAGATTTAAAAGCAAAATACAACCTCTTTGACGAAAAAAAATGTAAAAGTGTTGGCCGGGTTATGAGTTTTGTGGGCTTTACTCAGATCAACCAATTTAACGTAGGTCATATTCGATTGGTTGATCTGAGTAAAGCCCACAAACCTTATAATTCCCCACTTTTTTTTTCGTAAAAAAGGTTGCATTTTGGTCTTAAATATTAAGAAATCATATACTCTCCAGTAATATTTAATTGCCTGAAGAGACTGATATGCATCGAAACACGTCTGCAATTGTGCAGCAATTTTTTCATTTTCGATGTAATATCCTAAAATAAATAATAGTGTTCTAGTATGTATTGAGCGCTTTTTTAAATTAAATGTTAGGAACGCTGGAATTGTAGTCTTTTCGTTCTCATCTTACACACACACACACACACACACACACACACACACACACACACACACACACACACACACATATATATATATATATATATATATATATATATAATGGAAAATAAAAGTTACCATCGATGAACTTTCCCCGTGAAGGGGGTTACTGCTGTTGGTTGCTTGGATGATTTGACTGAATCTTTTTGGTTTCTTATACCTGATGAAAATGTGATTATGATTTGACCTTAAAATTAAAAGGGAGCCATGTTAACGGACGAAGTGGCCACTATTGTTAACCATTCATCTGTTCTGCTTAATCGCGAGGATTCTTCTTTTTCGCAACTCTACTATTATTTGAAGATAGAACTAGTTCCGTCTCTGTCGAAAATAAGCGGAATCACATATGGGCATACTAGATCTCAGTAGAAACTTCCTGGAATTTGACCATGAAAAATTTTCTTATTTAAAGTTTCGATTGTTGCATTAATAGTCCCTATTTTGTGACATCTCCTGTTCAAAAAACCAAGCGGGAATGCATCATTGAATTGTTTTTATTTGTCTCTTCAAGAAAGCAAATATGATACAAGGGCGAATATAATATTGTGTTGTCGCATATAGATGGAGGTAATAAGAAAAATGGTCTCTGGGTGAGTAACGGGCCCCCCTCTTCAACGCAACTGGTAGAGGGAATCTCCAGTGAAAAGGAGCTTATGATATTTTTACCAATCTCGTTGAAAGACAAAACAAATCTAATATGAAAGTAAGTCGCGGTCGTCACCTTTAATTTCTTAATTTTGCCACAGCAGGTTAAAAATAATGCAACACACGCACACGCGCATGCGTGCGCACAGACACACACTTATATATATATATATAAAGTTTAATAAAGTTAAGGATAAAATATAGATTAAATATGGATAGAAATCCGACAGGATGATAAAATAAAAGAACAAATAGGAAACGTATATCAATCTAACATGTTTCATTTTTATTATTTTCACTTCGTCAGAGTTTGAGGAAAAATATATATATATATATATATATATATATATATATATATATATATATGTCGTGATCAAGTGATTGGTCAAGAAATAACAAAACAAAGGGGTGCAGATAAATAGTGTATTGAACAGTAAATATGACAGAAGTGGGTTACACGACTTGGGAGTGTGTGTCGGTTGACCAGCGTTCGGTCTATCTCATTATTACCCTCGAGGCTTACTTTTCATACTAACTTTATAGTAAGTGGAAGAGTCCACAATAGCCTCATTAGAGGAAAGATGCCACAACACTATATATATATATATATATATATATATATATATATATAGTGTTGTGCCGTCTTTACATATACACAGTCACCAAAAACAAACAAATAACCAGCTTTAAATATAACATATAAACCCCCATTTTTTTTTCTAAATTTAAAACTAAATATAAATAATTTTACACAAACCCCACCACACGCATATACATACATGCGAGGAAATATTTTTCAGCGCGAAAACACTTAATATGACATGTATACAGTAACGAGACATTTCCGCCACACTTCGAATGTTTAAATTTCAACATTACAACATACAAATGCATAGATATAACACCACCCGTATACATACATGTATCATAGCCGAAACTGCCGACATATGTTTATATATGTATGAGTCCCGACGGACGACCAAGTATGTATATGTGTCTGCATACATCGATGTTTGTGTTAGTACGATGAATGACAAAACGACGAAATTTCCCCCACCACTTCCACGATAACACCAATACACGCAATCTACATAAACCCAAATTTTTTAAAACATTAATCAGTTTGTCTGACGATCGCTAAAGCGTGAAACCCAGGGTCACAAACTCACATCTATCCAACCAAATATGTTAGCTCTATCTCTGATATTGAGCGCTTTCTAATAAGTACCGCGCATATAATATATAAATAATTATACATACTTATATTTATTTATATTTATATACACTTTCACACACACACACACACACACACACACACATATATATATATATATATATATATATATATATATATATATATATAAAAAAAAGAACAAATAGGAAACGTATACCAATCTCATATGTTTCAATTTTCTTAAAGAGATTGAGAGAAAACAGACAAAAGACAGAAACACTGGTATTTTCAATTATGTTTGGGTAAATTCTCATTGGTCAGACATGTGTCACGTGTATTAAAACTGTAAATAATTCAAAGTTTATGTAGGTTTGTGAAGGCATATATATATATATATATATATATATATATATATATATATATATATACACAGATACAAACACGTTTCGCTGCATCACAGCTCATCGGAGTGGCTAGACATCAGATTGCTTCAAGCCGGGATAAAAACTCGACCGATTTGGCATCAGTCAGAGACTCTACCCCTAAGCCATCGGCGCACGGCAGAGAAGGGGAATCTTTTAACGTATTATATACGTGATGTATATAAATGTTAAATCAACAGGTAGAGAGCTTAATATATATTCTCCAGAAACGACAAACGGAAAACTTTTGTATACCAAGAGATTTTAACTCAAAACTTGTATTTATACACAAAAGCAACGCGGAGGAATAATATCGCTTTTTAAATTTTAAAATCTGGATCGCCCTAAAGTATTCCTTAACCTTTCCGCGTAAGGAAAGCTAAACTATAAAGGACTCTAAGTAACGTACTTCCTCATTTGCCGTGAAATAATTCCTCAAGGAACGAAACACGTTGGTATAAAAACATTTTCTTTTTGTCTTTTATTTATATTTATCATAACATTTGTTATATTTATTTATATTTATCATTACCGATATATTTTATTTATACCTGAATTTTTTCGCACATACACACTCTCTCTTTTTCTCATTCTTTTTCTCTGTCTGTCTGTCTGTCTGTCTCTCTCTCTCTCTATTTCTCACACACACACACAGGTGGACACTTATCTATAAATATGATTATTTTATGCAGACGCTCAAATATGGCTAAATATCCTGAATTGATATTTTAACTTTTTACCACTATTAGTTTGTGTATATATATATATATATATATATATATATATATATACATACTCGACTTTCCCGTCGAATTCGACGTATGAGGATCAAGCAGATCAGTTCCAAGTTGCGTTTAGCCTGTCGCCTGTTCATCTATATATATATATATATATATATATATATATATATATATATGTGTGTGTGTGTGTGTGTGTGTATAGGAAAATGATATATATATATATTAAACATTTTTTGAAAAATATTTTTAGAAGTTGGAAAAAGACTTTGTGCTACACTTTTGGGCCTTTATGGCCTCATCGGACCGAGTTAATGTTTGCGTTGATGCGACCACACATGCGCAAGGAAAAAAAAAACGCTGAGAATTTTAAAGTATAAATGTATTTTTATATATGTTTTGGGTATATGAAAACAACTAGATTATATACCCAAAACATATACAGCAGTATATACCTAGAAAAAGCAGGTATGGAACATTCCAACTAAAGGACGTTCTGAACAACATATATGGTTCCTCAATCACGGAGCATCTTATTAAAAATCCAAAATTGTGTCGCTACCTTTAGCATGGACTCGTTTACCATGTTGAGTCGTTCTCGCTCTGTATTGCAGATAAAGATGCCGGAAACAATTTACGTTCGCTCCAGATAGCCGTCCCTCTGTAAACAGAGGCAGTGTCTGTTAGGACTAAACGTGATTTCAATTTAAATTGTATTCCACCCTCATTAATATTACATATCGTTTTTATGTTTTATTTTCTTGCAATATATAATTCCTCGACCCAGCTGTGTTGAGTGAGGGCGAAACCGGTCGGCTGTATTTGTTTATTTTTCGTTTTTGTTTTTAATCATAAAAAGTAAAATAGGTCGAACCGTTTTTTTTATATATATATATATATATATATATATATATATATATATATATATATATATATATATATATATATATATTATTGTAAACTTTGGAAGGTCTGAGTAATCCTTGACAGTCGGAGATTCAATCTGCAATTTCAGCGTCTGCTTATTTCTCGTCCTACTAAGAGCAACGTATCATCAGATATACTTTGAATTAATTCAAGTTTTTTTGTCCCCCCCTATTTAATTATATTATTTTTTAAAGTTTAAAATGAATTTCTGAAAATGAACAAAGCATTTTTGAACATATATGTGGCGTATTATATATATATATATATATATATATTAGAATCCTCTTCGTATCGCGATATCATTACGCGTCAACGGGACCAAGTCAGCACAGCACCGAATGGGTCATCGTTATTTTACACACTGTCCATCAGTTGTTATATATATATATATATATATATATATATATATATATATATATATATATATATATATATATATATATATATATATATATATATATATATATATATATATATATATATATATAGAGAGAGAGAGAGAGAGAGCGTATTAAATGTAAATTCCCGTCTTACGTATCCTCGAATCCTGTTCTTTTTATTGTCTTTTCATTTTGCAAAGTTTACTTCATTTTCAGAAACCCCTTGCGTCTTAGTGGCATTATTGCCTTGTTTCACGAACTCAAACATATCGATCATCGATCCAAATGACACAATCTATGTTCCAAAGTAACAAACAGCTTTCAGGCGAATTGGCGCCTGTATCATATCAAAGCCAAGAAAGATATAGGTTGGTTGGCTTTGTTTAGCGGCATATCAACCTCTATGGCTTATTTAATATCGAAATTTAAATATTTGAACACAATTTTATGGCTTCAGCTAAATATAATTTGAACGTAGTTGTATGCCTTCAAATATATTGTTGGTTATTTTAATATAAATATGTATTGTTGGTAATTTTTATATAAAAATATATTACTGGTATTTTTCTATAAAGATTTATAGATGTTTACTGCGCTACATATTCGTTCTCTTCGGACTTTGAGAGAATCCCATTAAATCCCAAATGTTTAAAGTCGCCTATATTGTATTTTTAAAGTGTATGTGACGGATACCAAATTAAAATTAATTTCTTGATATGATCTGAATGCTTTTGGAGGATTTATTTTGATGGCAAAAAAATATCTTAGAAGGTCTTCCAAGAGATTATCTATCGGAATATAGAGCGAGCGCGACTCAAGATGGTAAACAAGTCAATGCTAAAGGTAGCGACACAATCTGGTTTTTCATAATATGCTCCGTGATGGAGGAACCATATATGTTGTTAAGAACGTCCTTTAGTTGGAATGTTCCATTCCAGATTATTCTTGGTATATACGATATTCCTTAAAATTGGAACCGAAACACGTTCATTATCTTCTATGCAAAATAAAAATTCTTGATTTCCTTATAAAGAAGTCGTCTGTGTTCAGCGCTCAAGCCAGAAGAAAAGAAATATATGATTGTATATTCATCCATATTAGATTTCTCTTTCTTACCAACCCTGGTCTCTCTATATCTGTATATTGATATATTGCTAGATGTATACACTGGCATATAGTTTACATATATAAAAAATGATTAGGAGAGAGAAAGATATGGTTATACAGAGTTTCCCCCCAAATTTGTCATCATTTTAAAAGCAATTATCTTGAAAATTACTAAGTCTAACTCAATGAAATTGAACAGTTTAGGGGTTGAACATCATAAGTTTATTATGGGACCGATTTTATAAGTGTTCAATATGTACATTGCCTGTGACACGGCACGCGTCAAGTCGGTAGTTAAGCGCTTGCCAGACACGCTGTAGCATGTCTACGGTAAAATTATCCAGTGCGGAAGTGATTCTCTGCTTGAGTTTATCAATGCTAGCAGGAAGAGGCGGGGACATAGACCAGTCCCTTCACATAACCCCATAAAAAGAAATCACACGGGGACAGGTCCGGCGACCGCGGCGGCCATTTCATCAGAATACTGTCTTCATCTCCACTACGCCCAATTCATCTTTCTGGCAGATTATCATTGAGATAATAAAAATAAAACAAGTTAAAAAAGAGTTTTATAAACTCAGTGAACTTCGTATCATGTGTGTTTGACAGAAGTCATATATACAGAGTGGGGAAAAGAAAGTCATATTATAGACAGTTGGGAATTTATTGTCGTGTAGGAAGTGGGGGATGGAGTCGATTTTCTTACGAGAAAGTGTATAAAGCATACGAAATCCTGCCCCAAACAGAATACGCACAGCTGTCATCAAGCTCCACGCCACACTCGCTTGTGAGTTTCACGACCTCATGCTAAAAGCGACAGCGTTGACAACCTTCAAAGAGACCGATATAGCAACACCGTCCACTGTAAGAAACAAATTCAATCTCTTGTATCTTCTTTTTTACTATGAACCATGCACACACGTGTTGACTTTTTCATACAAACACACATATAACAAAATTTCATTGTTTCTTACATACGCACACAAAGAGAATTTATATTTTATTTCTGAATTTTCTTAACCCAAACAAAATACATTAGTTTCCAATCTATGACCAATTGCTTGTATTCCTGTCGCTATATTAAATTAATGTTCATTTGTTGAAACTACGTTGTCTTTTCTACTGAATTTTATTCTTTCAATGAAAATCGTTTGATTATTCTAAACGGACGAATTACGCGCAGCCCCGTTCCAATATTTGATGTTATTGTATCGAATCCCAACACTCCGAATTTTGACATTCTAACCTCTTACTGTTCAACTTTCTTGAAACAAACAATTTTTTAATGTTGAAAGTAACTTCAATAACTGCAAATAAATGTATTTTTAAAATATCTCTACTTTCACCAACTGTTCATGAAACTAAATGTAAAAAGTAAACACAACAAGGTTGACATAACGGGTCAGGTGTGGTCTAGTTAAATATAAAATCTTGATCTGTTTCGATTCATTCTGTGAAAACAATTGCCAAAATTATTGGCCTGCGAAATGATGTTTTTGGTTATAATGTGGATTTGTTTTAGTATATTTATTATATTTTATTCTTCATATTTCCGCTACACGTGTTTCAATTCTTCTTCAGGAATTTCTTTTTTTTTGTTGGTAATTTTGTATAATTCAAGGAGTTCTTTCATTGTTTTCTTTTCTGTTCTTTCGTTGTAGTTATATGAGAGTAGCTAACCATATATATATATATATATATATATATATATATATATATATATATATATATATATATATATATGAGGAAGAGGTTATAGTAATTCCAACGAGAGAAAAATGTATATTTTAAAAAATAGAAATCTCAAACACTTTGAATTATACAAAATTACAACAACAAAAAAAAACTTCTGGAGGAAGAATTGAAACTCGTGTAGCATAAATATGAAGAATAAAATATAATATTTGTCTGAAGAAGGTCGGAGCGTACAACGGCACAGTGGATAAAGATGTTAGTTAAATCCAGTTACAGGACCCAAAGAGTGTGAGTTCAATACCCGGTTAAGGCAGTGGAGAACTTGGAGAGGGAAATTAACAGGAGATAACTGATAACGGACATCCATTAAACATGTCACGTTGAAATAGAACAGTCTACCCCAGTGAGCGAAATAAATGGTTCAGTTCGACATTCCAACCACCTGAAGAAGGCCGGAGCGTACAACGGCCGAAATGTTGTAATAAATATGGCGACAAGTATGAGGACAATAGTCCGAATAATGTAAATAATAAAAATATAATATATATGCAAAAACAAATCCACATTATGACCAAAAACGTTTGCCGTTTTCTCTCTTTTTAAAATAAACATTTTTCTCTCGTTGGAACAACTATAACCTTTTCTTTATATATATATATATATATATATATATATATATATATATATATATATATATATATATATATATATATATATATATATATATATATATATATATATATATATATATATATATATATATATATATATATATATATATATATATATATATATATATATATATATATATATATATATATATATATATATATATATATATATATGATTAGCTACTGTCATTTTCTGAGCACACCGCCTGTCGCAGAGAGATTTTCAGGTACATTTCTGTAATTTGTACTGAGACTATGCTAATCAAACGTTAGCTACCGTTTCTGGGAGAGAGCATATAATATGTGATGAGCAGCGGTTCTAACAATTCTAGTGCATTCAAAACCTTGGTCCCTTTGTGTTAGCATCGAGGAATTCAGAAAATGCCGTCTACCCAATTTCAGTCCCATGGCTTGGGACCACCTCCACTGACCGAGGACATCAAGAAGTGACCTTCCTGAAAAATTGACTACGGTGATGACCTTCATACACACACACACACACACACACACACACATGGATTTATCTGGGATATGTGCAAATGTTTCTGTATTAATCTAAAAAAGACGGGTTACTACTAATAAAACTAGGACATTTTTAGATACAGTTAAGAAATAGACACGCTCACACACACACACACATATATATATATATATATATCTGTACATATGAAGGCACTTACACACACACAAACACACACACATATCTATCTATCTATCTATCTATCTATCTATATATATATATATATATATAATTCACTGATAAAGAGATGGATTTAAGAGATCAATACATATATTTGAACAGTCTCAAGGAACTCAAAACTAAATATTGACACCCACTGTTATATATATATATATATATATATATATATATATATATGTATAAAAGCATGTTTGTGTGTGTATGCGTGTATGTGCGTGTTTTTGTGTATGCGAGAAAATGAGTGACTGATTGTTAGTGTGCGTGATGTACAGAAAGAAAAACGCAATGGGTTGATAAAAAAAACGAGCTGTAAAGTTGACATTGTGGGTGTCAAGACCAGACAAAGATATTTGAAAAGAATGAAGCAAGTTCAGACGACCATGGTAGCCATCTTTGGAAAACCGCCAAATTTATAGTTCAATGCATCATCAATATGCTAGAAAGATGGAAAAAGAGAGAAAAAAGGGACATGTAAAGAAAAACCACGTATAGAACAACGCTGTCTACAATAACTGTCATGGAACAAGTTGCCTGGATCTTTTCAGACACGAACTATTTCCTAAGGCCTGTCTTTGATTCTTTCCTAAGGTCTTCATAAGTTGTTTTTTTTTTACTTTCCTATTAAGTATTTGTCCAAATTCTGCAAATGGCTTTGTTTCGTTTTGTATTACTTTTCTTTTCACTTTTCATTTTCTTAATTTTCTCCTTTTTCCTATTCAAATTCTTCCCTTTTTAAACACGATTTCTTCATTCAATTCAAAACTTCTCACCTGCTTTCTTTCATTTTCTTACACTACTTAAAATCAACACTCCTCCATTATTCCTACGTAATCATTTCTTTTTTTTTCTCGGTATCTTTTTTTACGTTTTACTTACATTTCTTTTTCGCCTTTCTTTCCTTTCCTTATACCGTTTGATCACTTTTATATTCCTTTTTTTTATCATATCGATTTACCTTAAATGAAGAATGATTTCAAATTTTATTTTATTTTATTTATTCAGTTTTCTTTGTTTTTGATTTCTTTTCTATCTTCCTTCATTCAAAAGACATTTTTATTTTATTTTAAAGAAGTTTTATCATTTTTATTGACGTACGCCATTATTATCTTACTTGATATTCTTGATCTCTTTACTATTATTTTTTTCTTTTCTTTTATTTTAAGACGTTTTAAAAAAAACTTTCTGGCTTTCTTCATTTCTTTCTTTCTTTCCCCACTTTTCATTCTTTATCTGCTTTCTATTTTCTTTCTTTCTTTAATTTCCATTTTCTTTCTTTCTTTAATTTTCATTTTCTTTCTTTCTTTCTTTCTTTCTTTCTTTCTTTCTTTCTTTCTTTCTTTACTTTCCATTTTCTTTCTTTCTTTCTTTCTTTCTTTCTTTCTTTCTTTGTTAAGTTTATTTATTTTACCGTCCATTTTTTTCATTCTTTTTGCTCCTTATGTTTTCTCGTGTTTTTTTTCAGATTTCCTTAAATCTATTTTTATGATTTAACTAACGATTTAGTTTGACACATTCTTCTCTCTCGTTTCTTCTTTTCCTTCCTTCGTTTCTTTCATTCATTTCAATTTTATTCGTTGTTTTTATTTTTTTATTATGTTACTTCTTTAGTATTTACCGACTTTTTACTTTGATAAATTCTTTGTGAAAGAAAGTAAATGACAAAAGATTGAAATATCTTTGGTCATGTATTTTCTTTCTTTTTCCACTTTTATTTTTATTCTCCCTTTTTTATTTCTGCACTTTTCATGTTCTTTCTTATTTTTTTCTTTCTTTGTGTCTTTTGTTCTTTCTTTCTTCACTTTTCATTCTTTATCTGCTTTCCATTTTCGTTCTTACTTTTTTTCTCTCTCTCTCTCTCTTTGTTTCTTTCTTTCTTTCTTCATTATTTCCCTGCTTTCCAGTTTCTTTCTTTCTTTCTTTTTATCTTTCTTTCTTTCTTTCTTTCTTTCTTCAATTTTCATTCTTTCTCTGCTTTCCATTTTCTTTCTTTCTTTTTCTCTCTTTGTTTGTTTGTTTCTTTGTTTCTTTCTTTACATTCGATTTTGTTTCTTTCTTTTTCTCTTTTTCTCTTTGTTTCTTTCTTTCTTTCTTTCATTCTTTCTTTCTTCACTTTTCATTCTTTCTCTGCTTTCCATTTTCTTTCTTTCTTTTTTTCTCCCTCTTTGTTTGTTTGTTTCTTTCTTTCTTTCTTTCTTCATTATTTCCCTGCTTTTCAGTTTCTTTCTTTCTTTCTTTCTTTCTTTCTTTCTTTCTTTCTTTCTTTTTTCTTTCTTCACTTTTCATTCTTTCTCTACATTCCATTTTCTTTCTTTCTTTTTCTCTTTCTTTCTTTCTTCCTTTCTTTCTCTACATTCCATTTTCTTTCTTTCCTTTTCTCTTTCTTTCTTTCTTTCTTTCTTTCTTTCTTTCTTTGATTTACCCTTTTTTTTTCTTTCGTCGAATTTTCCATCATTCATCCATCATCACCCCCGTTTTAATTCTGTATATGTCGTACTGTTTTTTTTTCCCTCAAGTTTCCTTTTCTTCCTTTGTCCATTATTATTTTTGTTTTCTACCCCCTGCAATCTCTGTCATTTACATTCTTTCTAAAGGAATATCCATCTCGCAGACAGACAAAAAGCTAATCCAATGTCGATCGAGGCCTAAACCCAAAACAGGATCATTTCTAGAGGGCCCATTGTCAACTATTCTAGCAGCTTTTGATATGCCCCAAGCTAATACAGAGGTCAAGGTCAGAATATTTGACCAAATTGTTCCTTCCTAATCTTGAAGCCCTTCGAACTCTACCGGCTTTTGAGACATCCGACAAAACAGACCGTTTGTCTCATCTACAGAATTTATTAGCCACTTGAGGCATTTTGAAAGAGAAATGTCCAACAATTCCCTCTTCCAACTAACGAATTGATTCTAAAATGGTTAAGCATTGCGAGTGACTCACACATCTTCTTAACGATTAGTTCTGATCGGGTTCTAACCCGAGTTTAAAGTCTACCGTTCACTACTTACGTTTGCTTGAACTCCTTATTCTTATATTTTAACCTGGCTGTTCCCTCCTTTTTTTTCCTCGTCGGACATTGTAACTGAAGGTTGCATTGAACAATGGCGATGAGGTGAGCTTTCTTTGGCAGCTGAGAATTATTCGATGCAGGAATTTCCGAACAATAAAATACATTGCAAGGGATAAGTTAATTTCATTGTTCGTTCCACTGCTGACGATGAATCACGTGTTCGATTGTCGTTTCCTTGAGTTTCTTTTTCCCTACCCACTTACTTAGCTACCTACCTATCCATCCTGGGATATTCATATCTATCTATTTCACTATTCATAAGTATGTATGTGTATATCTATCTATGGGCGCTGGGTCCGAGTGGTTAGAACGTTCGCTTTCTGAGCATGAGATCCGGGTTCAAATCTCACCAGGAACGATTTGTTAGGAAGGTGATTTCTTGTTATCCAACATGGAAAGTACCTGAAAATAGCTAATTGTGAGTGATATTTGGTAGATGTTACCCGAGGATTTGAGAGTATTGAGCTTGTTCAAATGGCTGAACACGCCAGATGATGCTGATCACGCGAGATGATGCGATCATCCCAGATGATGCTGATCACGTGAGATGATGTGGATCACACCAGATGATGCTGATCACGTAAGATGATTCGTTCACAACAGATGATGCTGATCACGTGAGATGATGCGATTACACCCAGATGGTGCTTATCCCGTGAGATGATACTAATCATGCCAGATGAGGCTGATCACGTCAGATGATTCGATCACGCCAGATGAGGCTGATCACGCCAGATGATGCTGATCACGTGAGATGATGCGATCACACCAGATGATGCTGATCACGCCAGGTGATGCTGATCACGTGAGATTATGTTGATCACGCCAGATGATGCTGATCAGGCCAGAACACGCCAAATGATGTTTATCACGCGAGATGACGCGATCACTCCAGATGATGCTGATAACGTGAGATGATGCTGATCACGTGAGCTGATACTAATCACGCCAGATGTGCAGATCACGCCAGATGAGGCTGATTACGCTAGAAGAGGCTGATCACGCCAGATGATGTGATCACGCCAGATGAGGATGATCATGCCAGATAATGCTGATCACGTGAGATGGTGCGATCACGCCAGATGATGCTGATCACGTTACATGATGCTGATAACGCCAGATGTGCAGACCACGCCAGATGAAGCTGATCACGCCACATGATGCTGATCACGTGAGATGATGCGATCACGCCAGATGAGGTTGATCGTGCCAGATGATATTCATCACGCCAGATGAGGCTGAGCACGCCAGGTGATGCGACCACGCTATATGAAGCTCTGTTTCCTGGCCATTGTAACTAAGGTACGTACAACATGGGTGCAGTATAAATAACAGGTGGGTTCTGAACGAACGTAAATATGCCTGAGCAGGTGTCTACGATAGGGACTGGTTAGTCGCCCTAGTAGATGAGTATAATGGGAAACAACTATCCGGCCATTATATATCTGTCTATATCAGTCACTTAATGGTAAATTTATAAACAATTATATATTTATATTATATATAAAACAATTTCTTGAAAATTTCTTCTTTAACATTTTGGCCAATTACATAACGCCATCAGAAAACAATTTTATTTTATTGTTGAAGGCGGTTTATTTGCGAAATATCTATCTATCTATCTATTGATGACTCTAAGAAGATATTTTCCAAATAGTTCTATATTTTTACAGTTACATCGGATTCTCACTCAACATTTCCCTATCTATCTATCTATCTATCTATCTATCTATCTATCTATCTATCTATCTCAATCTGTACAAATATAACTTTTCCTTTTGCTTTATAATTCCTTTTTGGTCTTTAGATTGTTAAAACAGACAGAAGTGATTATTTCTATTCATTTGTTTGGATAAAAATCAGAGGATTTCATTTCAGTTATACTTTCCTAAATCTATTTTAAAATATGATTTAACAAATATAGAAGGTCGTCGACATTTTTCAAGAAAAAAAAATCAATTTTCGTCTCTATATGCTAAGCTTGTACAGAATGAGTCAAAAAGAAATACTCGCCCAATATAGAAATGGTTTTCCCACTAAATCAAATTACAAACTCATCAGTTATATTGAAGTCAATAAAGACAGAGGGAAACATTGAGTAGCACACCAAACAAGTTTGTTTAAATGGATGGCAGAACAGAGATTGCGAGGGCTAATAAGGGACAATCAGCAACAGAGAAGTTGTGGAGAGCCATGATTGACCATGTCCTGAAGGGTCAAGACACACATGCAATGAAATATAACATCATTCAATGTTATATGATACAATAATCAGTATGGTGGATTTTTAAGAGTAGCTTAGATGTGGCACAAGGACAAAATTTTGGGGTTCTCAGTCAGGAGCGAACTCACTAATCAGTCGTAATTGATCCAGCAAGTCAAGATTGTTAATCATTACACCACGTCAATGTTCCTAAAGTGATTTACTAAGCGTAATTTAGATGTGGTACAAAACCGACAGTATGTAGCTTGTTAACCATTACACCATGTCGACGTGCCCACAGCATAGCTTTAGGTGTGATACCAGTCCGAAATTAAGGAGCACCCAGTGCTACTCAGTCGTAACTGATCTAGCGAGACAAGCTTGTTAACCATTACACCCCGACGAAGTGCCCAAATGATTTTCTAAGCGTAGCTTAGAGGCAGCACAAGGCCGAAAGTGTGGAGCACTAGGTGAGGGTCAATCTCACTACTCAGCCGTAATTGATCTAGCGAGACAAGCTTGTTAACCATTGCATCCCGACGAAGTGCCCAAATGATTTTCTAAGCACAGGGCCGAAAATGTGGAGCACCAAGTGAAGCTCGATCTCACTACTCAGTCGTAATTGACCTAGCGAGTCAAGCTTGTTAACCATTACACCACATGGAAGTGGCCAAAACGATAATGAGGATGTAACCATTCTGATACATCGTTTTGTCAAGGCTCATAACTCGGTCCACTTCTCTGGTATTCAAAGCAGAGGTGAGAATTAATGAGAACACTTCATTTTAGTATTTAAGAAGGACCCTCGTTTATTTTAAGCAAGTGAATTCGCATAAAAGCAAAATTTTGTTTAAAGTAAATGAATATAGTTTTCTATTCAAAATTATACACGTTAATTTTGCAATTTATCGATGTAATAGGAAATGTTAGATTTGCGCGTGTGGGTACGCTTACAAAAAGGCACAAACAGTTCATCTGACTCTGTAAACTGAGGAATGCATTCAATTATATAAGGTGTCACGGGAAGTGATGAAAAATTAGATTTTCCAGAAAGTTTTTTCGGTTTAAAAGTAAAATTTGTACTTTTTAGCTATCCCAATATCTTTATTAAAGTCCATTTTGAAAACATAGACATTGATAAACTTATATCAAGTTGTTGATTTACCCCTCGTGAAGTTCTTTTCCTTTATCCTAGTCTCTCTCGAGAGAATCACACTTATAAATCTTTTATAGCCTATAAAGGTTATACAATTAGTTATTTCGTTTTTATAGGCTATATAAGGGCATCAATGATTATGCATTTTAATATACATTGTTATGCAAGGTGTCGCAGGAAGTGATGAAATATTCTGAGGACAAATACAGACGTTGGATTAGTTAGACCCTTTGACAAAACAGCTTTAGTTTCCTTTCTTTCACCATACGGTCAGTTTTAGATCCACTGGTGTGACAGGGTGTAATCGATTTCTATTTTTTCCTCAGATTACGTCATTTGCAGTGGTGTGCAGTAATATGAATCTATTTTCGGGTTGTATGATGAAATTTGTTAAGGCGCTGAAAAATATTGCGTCATCCGTGATTGTATCAGATTTTTATCACGTCCAGACACTATTGTCTTAAATGTCGATTAGTTGTCCTACGGCCATTGTCTGCGATGGACGTTACTCCAAGGAAGCGTACGAAAATTGTAAAGTTGCATGAACACAATGACAAGCCTTACCAATGAGCAAATATAGATTGTCCCGGAAACTTTCCTGATTTAAATCCAATTGAGAATCTGTGGTCAATCTGTAAGAAAAAACTTCGTGGAATGAACATACGAAGTACTAACATGTGCAGTGGGTCATGTTTCATTGGAAAAATACAAAAAAAAAGTAAATAATAATAGAATTATTCGTTCTTTTTCAATTAATTTGCACAAGAGCGTATGTTTAAAACTGTACGTTTTCCTTTCACTATACTTGAGAGAGAATCATAATAACTTCATCTATTTTAGCCTCTTAAAGATTTCACTCTATTCTGTATATTGTCCCGTCACAAGATAACGATTTTGGTCGTCAAATAAAAAATAGACAGGCAATGCGTTTTCAAAACTTTGTCACCAACCCGTTCCAACTCCAATTTGTTTCTTGTTGTTGCATTAAAATACTTTAATTCCCCATGTATAATACGCATTTTTTTTCAAAAAATAATAAACAAAATTACGTGCGCGTATTATGTACAGCTACAAAAATATCTTTAAAAAATTGCCGTTTCATAGGTCGATTTCAGTTGCGAAATGACTACTCACCTCAAACATACGACAATTTGACACTAACATTCGGTGATTGCGACCCCATAAGGATGTCAAATATAATCATATGTACCTAACAATACTTACAAATGTAAAATAAAATAAGAATTAACATAAAACTAAATAAGAATAATATTATTCTATGTTTAAAACTATTTTTTTAAATAAGATAAGGAAACGTTGGCCATAATGAAATTGGAGGGGGTACAATTTATAGGGTTTGATTACCAAAGGGGTGCATATTATGTGTGAGTAGAAACATTTTCCCACACTTTCAGCACAATTTTAGAGTGCGTATTATGGATGAAGGCGTATTATACATGGGGAATTACGGTAATAAGATACATTAATGATCTTCGTCTCTCGAAAATTGTAATAAAATATTTAAATTTATGAAAAACTATAGAAAGATGCATTTAATTATCATTTTTGATTGAATTCAGTTTTCTGTTTGTTGCAGTTAATCAGTGTCAGCTTTAATCATTGAAACCCAAATCGAAAGTTTGTCATTTGCTTTATTTCCTATTTACGCATATTTCTTTAATTTATTTCTCTATAATTGCTTTCCAACCGAACAATTACATCATTCTAGCGTTCGAATCATCATATATTTCATCTTATGAAAAAGATTGAATGTCAAATATGTGAAAAGATCTGCTGCGAAGATCATTCACGCCATTAGTAATGGTAGCAACGTTCATACACTGGCTTCCATCTTCAAAGACCATTCAAGAACCATCAAGAGAACGGTCAATAAGTTTAAAAAAACGGAACAGTAGAGAGGAAAACTAGATGAGGAGGTCACAACAGCAAGAGGGATTATCATTTCAACTTAGAAGTAAAGAGATCAATTAGAAAAGATCTAATTCAATCCATAAGACATTTGGCACGGGAGAGAGAAGTTTCAGCTATGACAGTCCAAAGAGCAGTGGAAAAAAAACTTGAAAATGAAATCGTACGTGAAACCTGTGAGGCACGATGTCAGTCCTAGATAGAAATTTAATATGAATATTGAATATGTTAATAAATGGTCCTGGAATAATATATATATATATATATATATATATATATATATATATATATATATATATATATATATTTGAACTTTATTTTATTCCTTCATGAGTTTCCGGTCCTTAGCTATGATTAATTAATGATGAAGTTGTTATTTTCGTTTATGATCGATTTCATCACAATTCTTCTGTTAAGCTTTGATTATAATTATACATTCTTATTGCGCAAAGTAGAGTTCAATAGTGTTATAAAAACCTCGGAGAATTCCTGTAAGGTATCTTTAATCATTTCTAAGATACAACAGTTCAAAGCTTAATCTAAGAATTGCACAATTTTGCTATTTGGACAGTTTTGTTGTTACAGTCGGTACAAGAAAACAAAAAAAAAACAAACAAACACACACACATACATACGTATACCATAAAAATAGTACAAAATAAAAGTTTTTTTTTTAATCATTTCACTCCAGTAAGGTTACTAAAGCTACGATGTTTTTTGGTGTCATTAGTGAAAGACGAAAACTTTCAGAACGGTTTCAGCAGTCATGTTCTGACGTAGCGACCGTCACTCCATTTGTAAAAAAATTAGATTTCAGATAACACAACAATTTGTCTCTGATAATAATCAGAGACAAATGGTTGTGTTATCTGAAATCTAATTTTAAATTATGGATACTATAATATTTATTTTATTATAATCAATACCCCGATGATGACATGAATATGTCGAAAGTACTTGGTAATAAAACAAATATGTATAAACATGGCGATTTTCTCTCGACTTTCAGTAATGACAAAAAAACTTCTCCGCGTGTATGAAAGGATCTTATCGAAAATAAGTAGACATAATATGTCTAAACTGTATAATGAAGCATGTCTTAATATATATATATATATATGGATGGATGCATGTTGGCTGCTCTCTCGTATCCGCGGATGCCTGTCTACAAGGCATATTTGTTTTTGTTCAACACTCACAGAGTCCATCTGTCATTTATACTGCAACTATGCTGGTCAGATATTAGTTACTGTTTCTGGGAGAGAGCACATAGTCTAGCATGATCCATCATTTCAAGTCAGTACGCTCAAACCCTCAGCCAAGATGGATTCTATATAGCTCCGTCTACCGAGTTTCCCTCGCAAAGCTTTGGTCAGCTCATAACAAGATTTTCAGGCACTTTCAAAGGTGCCGCACGTTGTGATCACTCCCGTTTCGATAACATCAAGAAATCACCTCTCTGATAAATTGATATATATATATATATATATATATATATATATATATATATATATATATATATATATATATATCCTTCTACAAATGAAATTGAAACAAAACAAATAATTTCGGTATTATTTACATTTTTCGTATTTTTCCAACGAAACGTGACCTAGTGCACATGTTAGTACTTCCTATGTCCATTCCACAAAGTTGTTCTTTGCAGATTGACCACAAATTCCCGATTGAATTTAAATCAGCAGAGTTTGAGGGCCAGTCTATAGTCTATAGTCTTTAATTTGTTTACTGGTAAGGCTTGCCAGTATGTTCGTGTAGCGTTACAATTTCCATACACTTCACTAGAGTAACGTCCATCGCAGATAATGGCCGTAGGACAACTAATCGACAGTCGAGACAATAGTGTATGGGCGTGATAAAAATCTGATGCAATCGTGGATCTCGCAATATTTTTAAAGGCCAAACAAATTTCATCATACACCCCGAAAAAAGATTCATATGACTGCACACCACCGCAAATGACCTAACCTGAAGAAAAAATAGAAATAGATTCCATCCTGTCACTCCAGTAGCTCTAAAACTGACCGTGTGATGATTTATCACGGAGCTCGAAACGTGTGCGAACGTGTCTTGCTTGCATAACAAAACCAGAAGGAAACATGGCTGCTGTCGGGGACGCGATTCGTGCACGCCGGTCTCGTCCAAAACGTGATTGTACCAGCACACACATGAAAATTTGAGCAGTGTCGGACTAGTATAAAAAGGTGAGGCGCCAGCGGCACAGCAGAAGGCGAGTCATTTCGGCGGACTTCGTGAAACAAAATCGGACGTGCGAATAGACTGGCAGACCAAGAGGCGGTTGAAGTAGGCGCGTTTGATTTGGGTGTCCGTTTCACGACTGCCCAGTGTTAACGGCCAAGAAAATGAGTCTCGCAATTCATTTCTTTGAGGCGATCAACGGTGAAGAAGAACAACTGGTTGGCCGGCGAACCCTCTAGTCACTTTTTTTGTTTCTCTCTCTTCTTTTTGCTACAGACCGTATGGCGAAAGAAAGGAAAATATAGCGATTGTTTCAAGTAATTTGCACAAGGGTGTATATAAATAGCAATTTCTATCTGTTCGTCTAAATTAAATTACTGCCTAAACCCGTGAACCAATAGTAGTGAAACTTTGCATACATATTAAACTCACATCCAGTTTCTTAATAGACTTATTGTTTTGTTTTTTTTTTTTCATAAAAAATCTATAATGGGATTGCTTGGGCCACAGATTGCAGCTCAATGCCCGGTCTATGGGAAACGCTGTTTATCACTGTTTTCAGCAAGGGAGATAATTGGTCTCGCAAACTTTTTAGAAATTACGAAATCTTAACTCTTATAAAGCTTAAAATTGCAGACAGACATGGATCTTTGTTTGATAGTAAAAAATTAGGGGAAAAATCCTAGGTTATTTTCTAAATAAAATCATTATTTAACACATTAAATTCAGCAGAATCTTTCTATGAATACCATTTCCGTGATGTACTTACACTGCAAGAATATTTGTTTAGATTGCAAAATAATTAATTCGTTTAAAATTTCGCCATGTGCATCATTAAATTCCCAGGTTCGAATTTATTAAATACAAAGAAATTGGCTCGATCCATTGGGTGGTTTAGACGTAAAATAACATTTAAATTGAACTTATTTGAGAACAGAAACTTTACCTACGCTCATATTTCAACCTACCCTTAAAAAGTCTTGTGGTTGTAGTTGTGGAATAACAATCTGTTTGAAGGATATTTTGGTTCTACATACCGTCTAAAAAAAGCTGTGGAAATAGACGCCCATCTCAAAAATCCAAACATCCTTAATCGGCATAAGCCACGTACCCTTACCCGTTTAAGTTTTAATTTTAATTTAATTTAATTTTAAGTTAATTTTTAATTACGGCGATTTAATTAGACGATATCAATTCGAATCGCGACGAAAAGCGCAACTGAAATCAAAAATTTAATAAAGAATTGTTTTTTAAACTTTTTACTCCATTCAATATTCAAATCTCTGTATATAATCCATAGAATTTCTTTTATCAGCCAAATTCATTTGTTGGTACTTCCAGGAAAACGGTAAAAAATCAGTAAGGAAAACATGCTCCAAACGTAATGAAAACAGTTTTATTGTCAAAAATATTAAGTTATTATTAAGAGGAAGATCAGAGTATTTTTTTGATTATTTAATTAAATTTTTTACTCTGTTTGGAACATTTGAGTAAAGACTTGTTTTTCTTGCATCTGCAGTATTTAGTACTAATATTTAGTGCTAACTTTTAGTAGAGGAAATTTTTGCCTTTTTTTGCGATGACAGACCCTTAATTTGGAAATTCCTGTAAAAATCAAATAATTTTCAGAACTTATTCACAAATGAATTAAATTATTTTTGGATTTTTTTCATTCGAAAATCTTGTTAAAAATATTTATTTTTTAAATGTGTTTAAGACACATACTTAAGTTTAAGAAAGCTTGAGAAATAAAACGAGATAATTTTTAGTGAATATATTAGTTAACTTCTTTGAAGAATTTAAATCACCAATTTTTTTTTTTGCAAAATATAAGCCGGTCTTACCTAAAATCTGTTCTGAACTGAAAAAAAAACAAAATAAAACTGAGGCATTATTTAATTAGATATGATTTTAATTGCTTTTATGAATAGTATATATTAAAGACAATATTGTCTGAAGAAAAAATATTCAACGAAAAATGAATTTTACAAGATTTTCTTAATTTTTTTACAATTTTAAATTGAATAATTTATAAAAATTTTAAATATTTTAAAATTCATTTTCAGTGATATAATTCTTAGGAAATATGTTTATTGAGTAAAATTATATTTACTGATTATATAATTTTAAAGCTTATTACAATATGACGAACTTGAATATCTTTCAAAGAATTTCGATTTGTTTTTGCATGTGAATTACGTGCAACATTTTTGATGTATAGATGTACAAACAACCGATAAATGTAGCATTTAAAGGTCAATGTTGCAAGGTTTGTCACCCCTTACAACGAAAAAACAATTATCGTCTGCTTCACCATACTTAACTATGAACACGTTCGGTTGTCGGTCGGATGTAAATAAATCGATTAATACGTCAGAAAAACAAGACCCTGTAGTTAAGAAATGTTTGTATACAAAATTTTATAGTATAAGTAACTGATATTTGTTTTAAATCAGATTAATTTAACTTTAAATTTGCTAATTTTCTTCAAATAACGTTTCAGAAATATATATTTTATTTTTGCAAGATTTTTAAAACCGACAATTAACTTTTATTTACAAATGTGTCAAAATGTTCGTTTTGATCGATTTTAATGAAAAAAAAAACTTATTTCGATCAATATAATTTCAGTTTGAAATACACCACAGAATTTTGTTTACTGGAAATAGTAAATTTTAAATTCATTAGCTTTCAATTAAAGCTAAAATGAAAGTGTGACGTCACCCCGTGCTGTCTGCCCAATCGCCGTTCTATCCTGCAACGACCAATGTGTCTTGGTATTGGTCGTGGCACCAAATGTGACGTTCTAACCCTTTCCTGATTCGGATGGGAATCTGGTTAGATTCGGTATCAGCCTTGTCGTTCCCAGCTCGCCTCCAACGTCTTGTTACCAAAGTAAATGCTTTGATTTCTAGTCTAACCTATCCACTTTGTGATTTGATCTTAGGTAGACGAAATCAATCAGTCGCCGGGCCGCAATGCAAGACGAGTCCGAACAAGGGTATTACCGCACAAGTATATGTAAAAGAAAATAAAGTAACAACTCGAAAAGTTCAAATGTGTTAAAAAAAAATAACAATATTTTATATCTGGTTGCTGAATACAGGAATGCGTCTTTCTCCCAACCCGCTTATATGAATTCGTGACACTTTGTGCTTGTTAGGCGAGTCTTAACATCTTACGTTGTTTTTTTTTTTTTTTAAGAAACTGGTTCTTGGTGTATCTTCAGGCGATATTCGTAAAACTTGTTTTGGTGGTGTGAGTCTAAGTCGTTCTTCAAAAATAAATTGTTCTTGGTTAGAAGTTGAGGTAGTGATGCGTGAATTTTTCAGCCAGCTTTCTGCGAGGTGGGTCTCAGAGCTCACAGCACAACACTGTCTGCGTCTGCCAACTGCGTCTGTGTTACTCACTCTGCAACTGCTTGCCTGTCACTTCAACCCCAACTGCCGTCCACTCGCTACGACTCTGCTTATATGGACGCCGACCAAACCGGGGTGGGCTTGTCAGGGTTTGAGGTTCCTTGATGATTCTAAATCCACAATAAGGATTTTCTTTGTTCTCGGATAGGAAAATTTATTACTTTCCATTTTTGGAAGTCCTTACTTTCTACTTAAAGGGAATCGTCCTCCCAAATTCTTCCTTTCTCATATTGGTATCTCACACCCATCCCCTCAGAGGGCGTCAACAGGTTCCCCTCTCTCTCACAGTGGCATCTCACACCAATCCCTTCAGGGGGCGTCAACAGGCCTCTCCTCCTTCTTCATAGTTTACCTTCGCCTACCGCTCACGCCACCCTTCAGGCAATGTACGCTCAGCAGCGTGGGTGTTTGCAATTATCGCTCAAAGGAAAAAAAATTATCTTCTTTCCTTTTTTCTTTTTCTTTCTCTTCCACGAGCAGAACTCACACGACTCGTAGGATGGTCCCTAATCTCTATCTTAACCGAATTTCGTCTGGAATTCGTCAACGAGATTTTCGTCAAATAATCATTGAGGTTGGTCAATGATTTTCCGCACTCTGTCGCCAATTATCTGTTCAGATAAAAAAAAAAGTTTTTCATCATGGCCAGCTCTGACATAAAACAGGTGTTTTTCCCAAATGATATCTCCGCAGATAGTTAATGGTTTAATCTTTCCTTCTTTTTAACTTGTGGGTGGTCCAGCTGACATTTTTCTCGGTTAGTGCGTGACCTAATTAATATTATCTCTTAGCATTCTGTTTTGTAGGCCACTTGACCAATTTGAAATTTTCATTATTGCCATGGGTAGACGACTATCTTTTAATTCGCTCCGTCGTAACATAAATCAAATTAAATCCGACAGACCCGAGATCTTACTTTCTTCGCTAATGAAAATAAAATCTTTACCAATTTTCTTTTTTAGAAAAAATAACATCGCTCAGTGTCTTTTCGTGATAGCTTCTTATCACCTAAATTAATTCTCGCCTTTTTTTACGCAACCCTAAATAGTGTCACAAAAGTTTCAAGAAGGCTTTTTGTTTTTAAAAATTCATTTTAAAACTTACGTATACCAAATCAGTGGAGGACCTAATTTAGAATAAAAGTAGGTATTCCTCGCTGTGATATTAGAAAATCTGCCAGTAATGAGCAGTGTGGAATATCTACTTATGAAAGTGATGGAAAGTAAAAGAAAAAGACACTAAATGTATTTGGCTGATAAAAAAATTCCAGCACGCGTCTGCCTTGCGCATTTTTTGTCCTAAGAATATACAATATTTAATCTACCAGTTGGGTAGATATATTTCCTTTAAGAAGGCAATTGGAACATCCTGGGTTTCGAAGTCCACGAGCGACACCCAAGAGTGGTGAATCTAGCCGTTCTCCTTGAAAATGGCCAGCGTGAATATTTCACAGAAGATACTTCTCGAAATGTAGACAAGAATACACCAGAAACCACTTTGACAGCATTCTTCAAATTTTTACAGAGAGACCTGCTTATCCGGACACTGATTTATGTTGAGGTCCCCGTCTACTATATCAGGGCACACAATAAATGGTGCAGGCGCAAGCGAGGAGCACAAGTTGAAGGTTGGGAAGAAAATGCTGTCTTCAGAAGCAGAACGAACGGGTGGGTGTACGCTGTGCACCCCAACCAGTAGGAGTGCATACTGTCAGAAGACCTACATCATTCACAGACCTGCGGAGATATAATGGAGAGATCTGTACGACCTACTGAGGAGCCTGTGCCAAACATGGACTGCTGGAGAGCGATACCCACTGTGATCGAACACTGGAGAAGGCAGCAGTCAGCAGAGCACCAAGTCAAGTGCGCCATCTATTTTCTATCATATTAATGACATGTGGCCCCGGTGAGCTTTTTAAGCTTTGGGCGCTCCACAAAACCAGCATGGCAGAAGGATTCAAAGGCAAATCACAGTGGAAATTGTCACGTTCAATGATGCCATTTACTATGAGGCATTAGGTGACATGGACACCCATGTGCAAGCTACGGGAAGTCAAAGAATTGTCACATTTGTCCTACCTCAACCTGAGCAGGCAGCGACCTCGCAATGGAGTACATGCGGGAGATCAGCTATGACACTGAGGAAGTGTCGGCGTATATAGTTGATAACGAACACAAACTGAGGACCAACTGAGTGTTTACAACCCGATTATTTCGAGTATTGAAGTTGAAAGAGGAGATCTATTCTTCATCAGTGCCCTAGATGGAACTGGTAAGATATTAATCATCAACTTACTTCTGGCTAAATTGCGCCAAATCAAACATTGCTCTAGCAGTGGTGTCAAGTGGAATAGATGCAACCCTGCTAAGTGGTGACCGTATAGCTCATTCGTGCTTCAAACTCTTTTTGGATTTGTCCAAGAACGAGATGGCTCTATAAAAAGCAAACTCTTCAGTGATTGCAAATTGATCATCTGAAATGAGGCGACAATGAGCCATAAGTGTTCCTTTGGGGCTCTTGATACGACACTTCAAGTTCTTAGACACAACACACGTCTCATGGGAGATGCAACCGTCTTACGGGAAACTCTAGACAATTCCTTCCAGTGATTCCAAAAAGGACAATAGCCGATGAGGTAAATGCCAGTATAAAGTCTTCTTACCTGTGGAGCAGTGTGAAAAAGCTAAGACTCACAACCAACATAAGAGTGCCGCTCAGTGGTGATGAGGAAGCTGATACTTTTTCTAAGCAACTATTGGATGTTTATAATGGCTCTTTGGTTGATGAGTAGGATGGCCGGGTCAGTTTGCCTTTTGAACATATGGTATCTGATTTAAAGGAATTAATGACTAGGGTGTTTCTTGACCTGTGGAATCAGTTTACAGAGCACCCATGAGAACCCATGCCATTTTATATCCAAAAAATATAGTAGTTCATTATTTGACCATCAAACAGTTGGTAGGTAAGCATCACAGCTACAATTCTTTTTTAAACGCTGATGAAGCTGTGAATTATCCAGTTGAATTTTTGAATAACATAACACTGGCAGGTCTTCCACCTCACAATTTGCACCTCAAGATTGGAACACCAGTGATGCTGCTAAGAAAACTGGATCCACCGAAGCTTTGCAATGGCAGACGACTTACACTTAAGAAGATGATGCCAACAATTTTGTAGGCGACTGGCAAAGCAACCATCGAGGCTGTATTTGTTCCTAAAATTCTGCTTATTCCCTTGGGTATGCAGTTCCAGTTCAAGCGGCTGCAATTCCCGGTGAAACTGAGTTGTGCAATCAGCATTAACAAAGCTCAGGGGAAGTCCTTGGATGTGGTAAGCTTTATGTAGGATGTTCAAGAGTCGGCAATCTAAATCATTTGTTTTTTTATACCGCATATAGAAAGACCAAAAATTCTGTTTATCAAGAGTTTTGTTAAGCTATATGTTGTTCTGCTTGTAAATCTATATATACATCTATTATCAGGTCTATTGTGAAACTAAAATCTCTTTTTTTTTATACATCTACAGTAAATTTAGTTTAACACTAGCCCTCCTAAGAACTATATTCTCTGTGAATGCATAAAAGCTCTTTTTAAGGCTACTTTGAATTGTTATTTTAGGATAACCGATTTGCCTGTTATTATCTAAGTTGCTTTACGATTTTGGTATTCATAATTTATTGGTATTTCCTCAAAAAAATCCTAGAGGCTGTGGTTGGTTGTTCTCTGTGAACGCACAATAGCCCTTGACAGCAATACTTACTTTGAATTATATAGGATGCAATGGATAAATTGTCGTCTAAATTACGCAAAAATTAAAAGAAATACTGACATCTCACTTTAACAGACATATTTACCAAAAATATACAAAAATATGTTGAAATGCGAAAGAGTAAATTTCATTGGCTTCAAACACGGCCTTCAGACGACTTCGGAATCTCCCGCAACTCTGCTGGTCGTTCTCATGATTAAGTTGGTGAATGCTGCCATAATCCCTGCCTCCAATTCATCATTTCTGTTACAAGGAGTTTTGTTGATCTCTTACTCAAGTGCGCCCCACACATAATAATCCAGACGGAGGAGATATGTGGCCAGATTTAAGGGGTGATATACTCGCAGAAATTCTCTGACATCTACGACTGGGTTCTCCTGTTTGTGTGGCATGATGCAGAATCCTGTTTCCAGGCATATGGTCTTCCAGTATCCACCCTCTTAATGCAGGACAGCACTACCTACTCAAGATACTTGGTGTAAGCCTCAGTGTTGCTGCTGAGGTCCTTTAGGAAGATGAATAGAAGCATAATGTCGCCACCACTAGTGATCCCTCTAAACACCTTCGTAATCACCATTAGACTCATCAAACCCTTTCGGAATCATCTGCACTGTCCTCAGATTGACACCCAAACTCTCTGAAATGTTCGTATTGGAGCTTCCGGGGCGAATACCAAGCAATACAACATGCCGTTGGCAAATTTATGGCGGAGTAAATTGCGCCATGGTGCTCTTTTTTCTCATAGACGGTGCGCAACTGATCTTACTATACTGTGCAGTCAACAAAATCAGAAACAAATATCGCGCATGCGTGAAAGTAAAATGATAAAAAAGGCGACAATTTACCCATCGCACCGTGTAGATATGAATAAAAAGAAAAGGGAGACTTATCTTAGACGACGCGTTTCGTCTTATTGGGGACTTTGTCAGGTCAAAATAATTTGTCCTTCAGAGGACGAAACCCCTCGACTAAGATAAGTTTTTATTTTGTTTTTATCCATATTGTCGTTCTCCAGATAGATCTGAAAGTTTACAGACACACACACACACACACACACACACATGCGCGCGCGCGCGCACACACACACACACACACACACACACACATATATATATATATATATACATACTAGCCACCATACCCAGCAGGTCGATCATAAAAAGTGTTCAATTAGAATGGAGCAGAGGAAAAACAGCATCATGTTTACATGTAACAGAGTGTTTCTTCTTCAATTACTTTAAAGTACTTTCATTAAAAATACATTTTGAATTAATTAAGTTACTGATATAACAGAAATAGTCTGTATTTATTCAATCAAAGTTAGCCAAGGACATGAAGGGGTAAAACAGGCAACATGAAGACCCAGTTCAAACCACAATTACTTTGGGGTTTTTAAAAATTCAATTCATCAGTGTGCTACCAGGGATGTAAAAGGGGATAC